>JXCR01048701.1:268909-290728 GCA_002079205.1 Phalaenopsis hybrid cultivar | reverse complement strand
TTCCTTAAAATAAAACAATATGTTCATTACAATTTTAGTACAGATTCTACAGAATATTCAAAATTAGGCAAGAACTTTGAAGCTTGCCTGCTGACATGCTGAGATGACATTGACCATTGGTCTTCTAGTAATGTTGCACTATTGACATGAATCGTGACATAATCTCTAATATTTCTCCATCACACAACTTAGTAATTAATTTTTTGTTTTAAATGTTGTACCTATTGTTGGTATTCAACTTGCTTTGGCTCAATCAGATGCATGATGTGTTGCTCGAGTCATGAATGGAGAATATTTTAATGTCATTTAAATTAATATAAGTTGCCAAATTATCACTGTTTCACTCATGCAAGTGTCTGCTAACATTGGCTTTATGTAACATTTTGGTTGGAACGCATTAACTAATTTCAAATCTGTATGCATTAATACTCACCCAAAGGTGTAAGTGAGCTGAGACAGCTCGAGCTCGACTCATTAATGAGCTTATTGAGCCACGAGCTTGATCTCTATCTCGAGCTTAAACTCTAGCTCGTTTATTAAACGAGCCCGAGTTCAAGCCTGTCTAGGCTTGGCTCGTCAGCTTGCGAGCCAACTTGACAGGATAATTGATGATCATGTCGATGCCTTCTTCGGCTAGCTGTCGTGAGACTCCTCTTCCCCTTCTAGCCATCGATGCCTTCTCCAGTGAGCTCTCATGATAATTTGATTCTGGTTCGAGCTTGCAAACTTGCTCACGTGCATGGTATCATCATTTGAGCTTGACTCAAGCTAGATCTTGCATTTTGACAGATGAGCTAAGCTCGAGTTAAGCATGACTCGAGCTCGACAACTTAGTTGCACTGCTGATCCTGTCTATGGTTCTTAGCTGTTTACACCCTGACCCTACTAATTGTTGACGTTTCATTTGGTTGTTGCTTATAGCAAGGAGATGTTTCATTTTTTTACCTTGATGCTTATTACAAGCGGACGTTTAATGTTTTGATTTTTTAATTTGGAATAACAAGAGGGTGAGGTTTTGTTACTAGAAAACAAATTGGAAAATTAGATAGAGTGGGTCCATGNAATAAAAAATTCAATGTAAGCTCTTAAAAAATATTTCTATTAGGTGGTTTTACTTGTCACTTGAAGAATGCTTAGTCCTTTCAAAAAAAAAACCATTTAATAAGAAGACACTTATATTTGTAACTAGAAGCCATCGAGTACACTTTCATCTACTTGTTTGTGCTTTTAGGTTTATTAGAGGCTCTTATTTTTCTCTACTGGAAAAAGTGGTTGAGGGGGTTGGGGGGGTTTGAGGGGGTTGAAAGGAGCTTTAGAAAGGAATAGATCTTTAGTCAAGGAGAACAAGAGGAGCCCTGAGATTCTATCTCCTATTTATTTTGTTATAGATCTTACTTTTCATTCCCCCTTTCATCAATGTTAGATGCTTGTTTTATAGATTTGTGGATATTTGATGCTTTCATTGCTGATCTAACAATTAGAACCCTAGAGAGGTGGAGAAGGGAAAGATGAGGACATTTTAATGATTTTTTCTCAGTTCTGTTTTGCTTTCACAAGGTCCTTAATGAAAAATCTTGTATGATAGGAATCAAAATAAAGTTTTTGAACTGACACTAAGCATGCCTTTTATGTTGAGGATTTTATCGTATAATTGTGTTATCGTTACAGATTTGTCAGATACTTGGTTCTTTTTAATTGTTTTGAGTTTTACGCTTTAAGATATCAGCGTTTGATTAAATAATATGTAGTTTATAAACAGTTGATGCATCGCTGTACAAAAAACGCGGGTTGATAAAGTCATATCTTTTGTCTATATGGATCAATTGATCTTTGTGTGCCCNTTGGGGGGTTGAAAGGAGCTTTAGAAAGGAATAGATCTTTAGTCAAGGAGAACAAGAGGAGCCCTGAGATTCCATCTCCTATTTATTTTGTTATAGATCTTACTTTTCATACCTCCTTTCATCAATGTTAGATGCTTGTTTTATAGATTTGTGGATATTTGGTGCTTTCATTGCTGATCTAACAATTAGAACCCTAGAGAGGTGGAGAAGGGAAAGATGAGGACATTTTTAATGATTTTACTCGGTGCTGTTTTGCTTTCACAAGGTCCTTGATGAAAAATCCTGTATGATAGGAATCAAAATAAAGTTTTTGGACTGACACTAAGCATGCCTTTATGTTGAGGGATTTATCGTATAATTGTGTTATCGTTACTGATTTGTCAGATACTTGGTTTTCTTTAATTGTTTTGAGTTTTACGCTTTAAGATATCAGTGTTTGATTAATAGTTTTTCCTATATGTAGTTTATAAACAGTTGATGCATCGCTATACAGAAAACGGGGGTTGATAAAGTCATATCTTTTGTATATATAGATCAATTGATCTTTGTGTGCCGATGATCAGATTAATCAGTCATTTGTTTAACTGCCTTTCTTATTTTTCTCTTCCCACTTGCCTGCTTTCTCTTCCCACTTGCCTGCTATTTTTTCTTCTTATCCCATTTTATCACTTCATGTAAAAGAATTTGTACTTTTGCATTGATATTTTAAGCATTTATCTTCCTAATTAAGTTCATTCTTTATAATCAAATCATTTGAAATGTCTGTTTTGAGAATTGTTTTTTAAGGCATTTACATACGTACCATACAATTCTTAACATGTACATATCTAACACCCAAATTTTGATATTTACATGCATACTACTGTTGACCTCATTTTTAGTGAGGTCTTAGTCTCCTTCTCTTAGAACTTAGGATCTAGCTTTAGGAGTTCTTATTGATCATCCTAGCGGATTAGCAATGGAGCAACCTTCCCATATAACTTCAAGCCACTTCTTGACTCATTTTTGTGAAGAACTCGCATGAGTGGTTCCAAGCACTCAACTTCTAGTTGCAAGGGGACCAACATGTAGAGAGCCCGAAAATGAGTTCCTATAGGATCAAACAGCCTTAGGTGAACCATTTGTGACTTGATTACTCGTGAACGCCGCTTTTCATGCACTCACTGCACCACACACGATTTTGACTTAAATCAACTCGCCCGTCAGCGAACTCGTCCGGACGACCCCGGNATATGAAAGATTTGGTTATTATAAATGTAAAAGGTAAATTTTAGGTGTTAGATATGTAAATACAGAAGAATTCGCTGGTATGTAATTAAATGCCCCTTGACAAGCAGATGAAATTCTACAACAACTACGGTTTTGATTTTTACTTGTGGTTTGCGTATGAGAGACATAGACAACTTTAATGTTGGTGCACATTTTACATTTTGGTTTCTAGCATCTTTTGAAATTTCAAATTGAAACCTCAGGCAAAATGACGGATTTTTTTCCCTCCTCTTCCCTTTTTCCTTTTTCTCCTCCTATACTTTCCTTCCTAAGTACTTTCTAATTTAAAACCTTTTGTAAAACTGAAATCTGATTTTTATTCTCCTTCCTAATTTAATACCTTTCCTAAAACGGAAATCTTAATTTATTCTCTTTCTAATTTTAAAACCGTTGCATTAAATCAGAAATATGATTTTATTTCCTTGCATATTTTAAGAAGTTTTGTCTAAATTATGAAATCTGATATTAATCGTTTCTATTTTAATGTTTCCTAAAATCGAGTCAAGTCTTTTATAAACAAGAGTTCTTGTGTCTAGGGTAAGGGATTTCTTTTATGAAATCTAAATTCAGTTTTGTCTGAGTGTTTTTCCTTTTTGAGGGTTGTATCCAAAATGTCAAGGTAGTGCCTGGCTGTCTCTTGTCCGAGGTGGTGATTGTCTCTAAGGGTCTGAGTGGTGCTACGGCTGTAGGTCGGCCCCGACGACGCATTTATCTTTTCGTACGTCCGTTTTCCTGCTTCCATTCCATCATTCCAGCCTCCTCCCTTGCTGCCACCATGCAGAAATAGCAATGATCTACTGTTTTCTGCAGTTCCAGCCGCCCCCATCGCCTTATCTTCCCTCATCCCCGCTGCCTTCGCTGTCCCAACACTCCACCTTCATTGTCACAGCACGCAAAGCCTTCCCTTTACTGTTTTCTTTCTGTCCAGCAGCCCCAAACAGCAACCTGCTGCTGTTTGGATGGCCGTGCTGTCCTGCTCCACCAACCTGCCGCGTCTCCTCCCAGCAGGCTGCAGCCACCGCTGCCCCTTCCCAGTTTCGGCCAACTGTGGTTCGATGCCCCTACCATCTATGATTTGCTGCCCATCCTTTCCACAGCAGCAAGACACCTCTCCGGCCTTCACCGTAGCCGCCTGCCTTGTACCACCGCCCGGACTCCCTACTCGTCAAGCTTGTCTTGTCTTCCTTTGTCGAGTCTTTATTTGTAATCCTTTGTTTTATGTTTCTGCTTTGTGGGCTATCTTTCTTTCTTTTGAGTCTTCATTGTAACCGTGTTTAAGTCATTAATAAAATTATTTCCTGCGTCGTGATTTGGGTAAACTCTGGTATCACAAAATATTAGGCTTCATGTACGTCTTTTTTAGTGAAAATTTTTCTTTTGGTTAATTTACTTGTCTATTGTAGTACATGGCTGAATTTATTTCCAAATAAAAAATTCAATGTAAGCTTTTAAAAAATATTTCTATTAGGTGGTTTTAGTTGTCACTTGAAGAATGCTTAGTCCTTTCAAAAAAAAAACCATTTAATAAGAAGACACTTATATTTGTAACTAGAAGCCATCGAGTACACTTTCATCTACTTGTTTGTGCTTTTAGGTTTATTAGAGGCTCTTATTTTTCTCTACTGGAAAAAGTGGTTGAGGGGGTTGGGGGGGTTTGAGGGGGTTGAAAGGAGCTTTAGAAAGGAATAGATCTTTAGTCAAGGAGAACAAGAGGAGCCCTGAGATTCTATCTCCTATTTATTTTGTTATAGATCTTACTTTTCATTCCCCCTTTCATCAATGTTAGATGCTTGTTTTATAGATTTGTGGATATTTGATGCTTTCATTGCTGATCTAACAATTAGAACCCTAGAGAGGTGGAGAAGGGAAAGATGAGGACATTTTAATGATTTTTTCTCAGTTCTGTTTTGCTTTCACAAGGTCCTTAATGAAAAATCTTGTATGATAGGAATCAAAATAAAGTTTTTGAACTGACACTAAGCATGCCTTTTATGTTGAGGATTTTATCGTATAATTGTGTTATCGTTACAGATTTGTCAGATACTTGGTTCTTTTTAATTGTTTTGAGTTTTACGCTTTAAGATATCAGCGTTTGATTAAATAATATGTAGTTTATAAACAGTTGATGCATCGCTGTACAAAAAACGCGGGTTGATAAAGTCATATCTTTTGTCTATATGGATCAATTGATCTTTGTGTGCCCATGATCAGATTAATCAGTCATTTGTTTAACTGCCTTTCTTATTTTTCTCTTCCCACTTGCCTGCTATTTTTTCTTCTCATCCCATTTTATCACTCCATGTAAAAGAATTTGTACTTTTGCATTGATATTTTAAGCATTTATCTTCCTAATCAAGTTCATTCTTTATAATCAAATCACTTGAAATGTCTTTTTGAGATTTGTTTTTTAAGGCATTTACATACGTACCATACAATTCTTAACATGTACATATCTAACACCTAAATTTTGATATTTACATGCATACCACTTAAATCTTTGATATCACATAAAAAATATCACTGTTACTAACTTTTTAAAAGTGAAATACATATTTTCATGCTTGGGTTTATAACACCAAAGTGTTCTTGATGTAAATATCAAACTTTAGGTGTTAGATATGCAAATACACAATACTTGTGTGGTATGTATGTAAATTTCTCTCTTTATTTTAATTATTATTATTATTATTATTAGATGAGACCTTCTTTAGACTCCAATGTAAATATCAACACTGTCATTGTCGAGTCACAAGCCCCAGATGTGAAAAGTGGAAGGTTGCATTAAATAGTCGACAACTAGCATAAAATTTATCGAAAAAACTTGGCACGTATCCTTTTGATTATTGTGTAAATGCTAGGACGTTCCCTTGAAGCGACACATTGTGTGACCTGAATACAGTGAAAAGTGTGCAGGGTCACCACACAGACGTCTGGGTGTAGTGTCAACTAAGCAAGGATTCTCACATTACGGACGAATGCGGGTATATAAGCTAGTCCGTAAAACTTATTTGAGGATAAGATCTTAGAATACATATACTCACACATGTAAATTAATGAAATTGTTTGATATTATGGTTTACAGAAAGATAAATATTTTATGCATTCAATAAACTAAAGTGGTTAGAGAAAGACTAAAGAGATTGATAACTTAGGTTTTAAACTTTGGTATTCAGGTAAGAGTCGTACTTGAATTGGTGTAGGTGTAATTATAGATAAGAGTTTGAAAGACAATGTTGTAAAAATTAATAGAATTATAACCCCTTAATATTATTGTTGATACTAAGTTTTTTAATATTATAAGTGCTTATGCTCCTCAAGTAGGTTTAGATATATGTTTTAAAAACAAATTCTATAAAGACCCAGAAGACTTGATACAAATGATACCTCTTGAAGAAAGAATTTTTATTGGAGGAAATTTAAATGGAAATGTTGGTAGAGTGGTAGAAGATTTTTGAAATATTCATGGTGGCTACGGTTTCGGATTGATTAATGAAGAAAGTAGAACCATGTTAGATTTTGCTTTAGCATATGATTTTGTTATTGCTAATACTTTTTTCAAGAAAAGAGATGAGCATATTATTACTTATAAGAATGAATATAATAAACCACAAATTGATTATTTTCTTATGAGAAGAAATCGCCGATAATGTAAAGATGGTAAGGTCATTCCAAGCGAGCATTTAAGTACTCAACATCGATTACTAGTTCTAGTCTTTAAGTTGAAGAGTTGTAAAATAAATAATACTAGGAATCATTGTCGTAGAATTAGATGAGGGCACCTAAAATACATGGATAAAATTATTTTTATGAGTAAACTTCAAGATTTGGGATGTTCATTGAAGAAATAAATTTTATGTGAGATAAAGTAACAAATACTATTAAATAAGTGACAAAAGATGTACTTGGAGAATCAATATAAAAAAGTTTATGTAAATAAAAATAGCTGGTGGTGAAATAATAACGTGCATTAAAAGATAAAACATAAGAAATTATGTTATAAAAATTGGTTTAAATGTAAAAACTTAGAGAACTGAGAAAAATATAAAATGACCCGTAAGGAGTCAAAGAGAACAATCAGTGACGCAAAAAAATTACTTTTAGTTGTTACTTGTGTTCGAACAGGAGGATTGACCAAAAATTTTTCTATTTCAGTTGGATTATATCAGGGATCAGCTTTAAGCCCATATCTTTTTGCTTTAGTTATGGATGATCTTATTGGACATTTATAGGAGGATGTATCTTGGTGTATGCTTTTCACTGATGATATTCTTCTCGTGGATAAAAGTAGAGAGAAAACTCGGGAAAAACTTGACATATAGAGGTCTACATTGCAGTCTAAAGGCCTTCGTTTGAGTAGAACTGAAACTGAATACATAGAATGTAATTTTAGTAGTGGTAGATATAGTGACAGAGTTATAACTATGGGTGATCAAATTATTAAAAGTCGTGAACGCTTTAGATATCTCTGATATGTTGTTCAAATTGATGGTGATATAGATGGGGATGTTATTAGTAGAATTCAAGTTGGTTTGTTGAAGTGGAGAAATGCTTTGGGCCTATAGTGTGATAGAAAAGTACTGCTTAGACTGAAAGGGAAATTTTATAAGATGGTGGTGAGACCTGCAATGCTCCATGACGTTGAATGTTGACCTCCAAAAGAGAAGCATAAAACTAAGTTAAGTGTTGCCGAGATGATAATGCTTAGGTGAATGAGTGGCTTTTCAATTAGAGACAAAATACGAAATGAATATATCTGTGAAAGGGTTGGTGTAGCTCCAGGAAGACAAAATTAAAGAGAGTCGTCTTATATGGTTTGTTCACATTAAACGTCGACCATCAGATGATCTGATTAGATGGTGGTGAGACTTATAATGCTCTATGATGCTACATGTTGGCCTTTAAAACAGAAGCATAAAACTAAGTTAAGTGTTGCTGAGATGAGAATGCTTAGGTGAATGAGTGACTTTACACTTAGAGACAAAATGCGAAATGAATATATCTGCGATAGGGTTGGTGTAGCTCCAGTGGCAGAAAAAATTAGAGAGAGTCGTCTTATATGGTTTGGTCACATTAAACGTCGATCATCTGATGATCTGATTAGGACAATAGATGTTTTAGATTTGAATTATGTTAAGAAAGGCAAAGGTAGACCTAGAAAACTTGGGCATATTGTATAAAAAATGATCTTAATTTATTAAAATTAAATGAAAATATGACACTCAATAGGACACAATGGAGAAAAAGAATTGATGTAGCTAATCCAACTTAGTGGGATAAAGGTTTGTTGTTGTTGTAGATGAGGCCTTCTTGGCTTTTATCGTCGTACCACTTGTAACAGTGAATTGCTGCATGAACTCTACACCGGCTTCTTGGTTTTTTTTAACTTTGGGATTAAGGAATACTTTCATTTTGCACGAATATCGGCATCTTTACCATTTACCTGTTTCTTACATGCCCACGACTATGTTTCATTGAACGTTTGTCTATACTCCGACAAGACCGCTTTGATAGGTTTATTGATTCTTCAACAAAAGGTTACTTTCTTTTCACTCTGTTCTTTACACGATTCTTCCTTTTAGTCTTGGGTAGGGGTGTAAACGAGCTGAGCTTGAGCAAGCTGGGTGTTTGTGTATGTTCGACTCATTTAAATTTTTTTTTTTGCTCGAAAGAACTCATGAATAATATGTTTGTGTTTGGCAAGATTCAAATTCATTTATTCTTTTGCGGCTTTTGTTTGGATCAAATTTTTCTTGAAAGATTTAAAAAATAATAAATTTAGCATTTTCGAAATAGAACATAAAAAAGTAATATAAAATTTATTTAATAAATATTAATTATTTAATTATTTAATTAATTGGGGCCAAAATAAGTCAAACACAATTGAGCAAATTTCTGTGTGTTCAACCCTTTTATAAATTGAGCTCAAAATAATTGTTCGTATTCATCTCGCTTAATAAACGAATCGACATGCAGTACTTAGGGAGTTGAACACGAGTTTTTCCTGAATGACAAGCTTTTTTGAAAACCCTAATTCTTCATATAATTATCACTCATATTGTAGACTTATCCATTATTGTGCTAGCTTTGATGTTTTTTTTTTAATAAAATCCAATTCAGCAGCATGCATGATGCAACTCTCAAGGAAAAACATCATCATCATAAGATGCTACACTTCTGAAATCTTAAGCTACATATTCATTTATCATTTGTTGGCATGAGCTTGCATTTTCGCTTCTATTAACATAAATTAGTATATGCAGTGGCTTATTTATGCACCAGTATTTTGACTTAAGTGCTTACCAATCGAATTGCATCTCTTAAACCTGAAAAATAAATCTTAGCTGCACTTCATGTAATGGTGTAATATGTTATTAGTTTACCAATTAAATCTCTTTGCATTTTGATAGAAAAAAAAGAAATTTCTTATATTATTAATGGAAATTTTCTGTGGCATCCACTAAGCAGTTGTACAGAAAGTCCTTGAAGCTGAAGAAGTGGTGGTTGTTGATGCTGCCTGTTTAGTTGCGATGACAACTACCATCAATTCCCAAGTCAAATACTCCCATCCTGTCAGAAGAGCCGTGTTTGGGGTATAGTTTATCTACTTTTTTCTCTTTCGTTGTTGATGATAAATCGAGTGGATCCTGAGTGATTTTTAGTTTGCTTCTATTATAAACTTGTGGTGGATTTATATATTAGGGCATATACATACATAGCTACCCAATTCCTATGTATTTATATATCTAAGACCTAAACTTTGATTTTTTACATTAATACCACCTTTCATATCACATAAAAAATGGCAATGATTTAAATCTTAACTTTCAAAAAGGTGAAATACACTTTTTCATGTTTAGGTAAGGTGTCATATATGTAAAATTTAAAGTTTAGGTGTTAGATATCTAATTACATAAGAATTGAGTGGTATATATGTAAATCTTACTTAAAATATTTTTATAGTTTAATAATTAGAGTGTGTACACCAATGCTCTCGGGGCCTGGCAATGATGGAATCCTCTTGCACTGATTTGATTTTTTTTCTGGGTGTTTACATTCTTTTCTATATTTACATATTTAACTCCTAAAATTTAATATTTACTTATATATCAAAAATTCCACTAATAATAAGCTTCTATTTTTTACCAAATTAGTTGTCTAGTTGTTGATTAGGATTTTGATATCATTTACATTGCGTGAGCTAGTCAGTGGGTATGATGGGTTTTCTGAGGTGGATTTCTTCAGATGTTTCTTTCATGCTGAAGTTAGTTAATTCAATGATTGTGGTTCTGTATCATTATTATTTGGACATAATAATATGGTGCATTGTTTTGTGGAAAGATTTTGAATTTTTGCATTTTATAACTTAAACTTACCAAAATTTGAAGCATGTATCAAACAAAGTTGTCTGCATGATTAATTTCTTGTGCTCTTTATCGGTATGGTGCAAATTATGAGCCAGATAAAAAAATAATAATTTTGCAATTGTATTATCTGATATTTTTTCTAAAAATTGTACAAAATATGAGTGACATATATAATATTTAATATATATCAACAACACTGTCAAAAGCCTAATTACAATATCTCATTTGATTTTGTTGAGTGCTACATGAAGCGTGGAATCTGTGAAAGTTTTTGAGAACAACTAAGATGTTGACTTTTGTGTAGCCCTTTCTTTTCTTATAATCATCATCATCATCACTGGTCTTTTTGGCTATATTGTGTTAAATTTATTTTAGACTTTAAATTACTTGTTTTCTCTTGATTATGGGATTCCTAGGAAAAAAAACAATTCTTGAATAATTTGCACTTATGAATAAAATACGAGAACATAGTTGAATTTCTTACTAAGATATTTATAGAAAAAAAGTAGTTATGAAAGCTTAGAATTACAATTTTTTAAGGGATATTTATGCACAAAAATATGTAGAAAAAAGTAATAAATAATTACAATAACAAACATAAAAAAAAAAAAAAATTGATACCCACGGATTGTCAATTGGGAAAGAATAGAAAATCGGGAAGGAAATCATAAGAAATTTATTAGCAAAAACATCACCTGAGAGCCACCTCAGGATACAACAAGGTGGAGGTGTGAGTACCGAACCACCCTTCAGGAAAATAGAAAACTCTCTCCAAAAATGGCCTAGTCAAAACAACCTATAGGTCTTTTATATTTAAGCTAACAACCTTCATAATTACAAGTTTTCCATCCATAGAAATAAACTACAAAAAAACACATGACACATAAAAAGACTAAAATAAATAGCCACAAGTACACTAGGACAACAAACTCTTCGAGCTCTGACGTCATTCTCTAGGGGTTGGTAGGGATTTCTCATAGTAGTTTCTAAATCGGATTCATAATGTGGAGTCAAGTCGACGATGTGAATGTAGTAGAAATATTATAAACATTAGGGAGATCAATTCAGTAAGCATTGCCATTAATACGCTTCACAACCCAGAAAGGCCCGTCAGCTTTAGCTTTGAGCTTCCCATGTTTTCCCATAGGAAAACGCTCTTTCCTTAATCAAATCCATACTGTCTTTTTTGAAAGTGACCGCCTTTCTACATTTGTTTGCTTTTCGCCAATACACTTCTTTTTGTCCAATGATATTCTCCCAAACTAATTTATGGAGCTTTTGGATTTCTTGTAGCCGAGCCTCAATATTTGGGTTCACGATCTTGATTGGAATATACAATGTAAAATCTAGTGGAGATGTAGGATTTCTTTCATAAATTATCTCAAAAGGGTTGTGTTTGGAGTTTTGGTTGCGGTATCAGTTATAGACAAACTCCACTTGTGATAGAAAGAGGTCCCATTGTGGAAGATTCTTTCTNGTCTTTTTGGCTATATTGTGTTAAATTTATTTTAGACTTTAAATTACTTGTTTTCTCTTGATTATGGGATTCCTAGGAAAAAAAACAATTCTTGAATAATTTGCACTNGTCCTTCCAAAGTGGCTTAAAAACTTAACATCTTTATCAGAAGTGATAATACATGCAATGCATGTAAACAAATCATCTCCTTGAAGTGCAATTTGACAATGTGAGAGGCATCTAATGAGGTCTTGCATGACACAAAGTGGGACATCTTGGAAAGTTTATCCACCACCACCATTTTAGAATCCTTCTGTTGTTGAGTGCATGGTATACTAACCACAAAATTTAAGTTAACATTCGTCCTATAACATTCAGGAACGGGCAAGGGAAGGTATAACTCTAAATTTTGAGTTATTGTCTTGGCTATACGACAAGTATGACACATTATCACATGGTGGTCCGCATCTTTACGCATAGAGGGCCAATAAAATTTTCCTTGTAAAATAGCTAGAGTCTCGTCTCTTCCAAAATTGGCTTTCTAGGCCCCCCATCACGACCTTCCACCAATATAGCTTCTCTAATGGAACACTTAGGAATGCATAAACAATTTCCTTTGAACAGTAAATCAACCTTGATGTGGAATTTTTTATCTTTTCCAATTAGACATTGCTCTCATGCCACTCAAAAGTCATGATCCTTGTCATACAATCATCGTGTCAGCTCAAAGCCCACAACCCGTGCTTGCATGACCGACATAATGGATTGTCGGTGGCTTAGAGAATCAACTACTTGATTCGAAAGCCCCGATTTGTGCTTTAGAATAAAATTGATGGCTAAAATTTATTCAACCAATGTGGCATGCCTTTTTTTAAGTTTATTTTCACTATGAAGGTACTCAAGGGCTTCGTGCTTTGTATAGAGAACAAATTCGTTAGCTAAAAGTTAACGACTCCAATGTTGTAGAGCTCTTACAATAGAATATAATCCTTTGTCATATTTTGAATATTTCTTTTTAGAATCGTTGAGTTTTTCGTTGAAAGATGCTACGGGATGACCTTGCTGACCAAGTACTGCTCTACTATCGATTCCAGATGCATGATACTCCACCTCGAACAAATGATCAAAATCTGGAAGCTTTAAAACTGGAACTGTACATAGGGCATGTTTCAAGTGATTAAAGTTGGGTTGTGCTTGCTCAGTTAAACAAAAATGGGTTATCTTGAGCAATTCGGTCAATGGGACAGCAATAGTACTAAAGCACTTGACGAACCGATGATAGAAAGAGGTCAACCTAAGGAATTGCCTAACCTCAGTGAAGGATGTTGGTGTTAGCCAGTTTGTTCATCCCTACTGTCTAGAGTAAAAATCCTAAGAAATTGATGCAGGAAACTAGGAATTCACCTCTTAACCTTATTGGCAAAAAGATGTTGTGACCGAAGGACCTCAAAAACACCCTATAAATGTTGCAAATGTTTAGCCTTGTTAAAGCTATAAATTAAACTATCATCCAAGTAGAACACCACAAACTTTCTCATAAAGGTTAGAAAACTTGATTTGTTGGCGCATGAATGTACTTGGGGCATTAGAAAGCCCGAACGACATCACCGTCCATTTATATAGCCCATCTCTTAACTTGAACGTTGTTTTTCATTCATCTCCTTGCTAGATACTTATTTGACGATACCCTTTTTGAATGTCTATTTTGGGGAAAGCGACTACTCCTTTAAACTTATCAAAAAGGCTGTCCAACTGAGTAACAGGAAACCTATATTTGTTAGTGGTTTTATTTTGCGACCTGACTGTCAATACACACGTGCTATGACCCATCCTTCTTTGGAACCAAGAGAGTTGGACTTACGCACACTCTAGCACTATCATGCACCAAGCCTTAGCTGATCGGCTCATCCACTTGACATTGGAGTTCCACATGTTCCTTTGGAGACATCTTACATGCGGGTTTATTCAGGATGACCAGACCAGCAACAAAGTCCATGACATATTTTTTCTCTCTCATTAGAGTTAATCCTATGAGAATTTCTGCCAAGAAGGTGTCTTCGAACTGTTGTATCAATCCCTGCTCCCTGGACTACAAGAGGGGATGCTGGTGGCTATTCAGAACTTTTAGATATGATTAGGAGGTATCACATAACTGTCTCCTTCAATTATTTCAAAAACTGTGATGGAGTAAAAGTGTTGAGTTCAGTCCTCAACCGGATTTCCTCCTTCTTAGGCACCAAGGTAGTTTGAATTTCCTCTTTGATATATGAATAAATGTTTGGATACTCATCATGAATCATATGGTTGTCATATTGCCAAGGTCGATCAAGTAATATTTGAGAAGCGTCCATAGGAATTACGTCACGTAATACCCACTCCTGAAGTTTTCGATCAATCGAAAATTGCAACAGACATTGTTGGGTGACTTTAATTTCAGCTCCCTTCTTGAGTCACATGAGTATGCAGGGATAAGGATGTGGCTATGTAGCTAGCCCAAGCTTCTCCATCATAGATGTTGAAACCATGTTTTTACAACTTCCGCCGTCGATGATAAAGTTACAAATCTTGTCCCGAACCATATACTAGATTCTAAAGATGTTGTGCAGTAACCAATCTTTATTGGAAGACTGTTCGACACTTAGAAGACACCTTATCACAAGTAATTCACTTTTATCCACATGCATGACTAGCTCCCTCGTCAGATTAGCCTTCTCTTACAACATCTTCTTCTAGTTCAACTTCCTCCCTCAAGGAAGCAACATGCCAGTTAGGACAATTCTAGGCTATGTGGCTAAACCCATGGTATTTGAAGTAACGTTTATTAGACGAATTTCCTCCCATTTCTGTGGTAGTACATCTTCTACGAGGCTGGTTTAGTGTTGTTCCGATGTTGTTTTCAAACCTTCATCTACTTGGAACCGACCAAGTCAGTGGTAGGATTGCACATTCGAACATTCCTACCTAATTTCTACTATTTTTTCTACCTTCACAACCAAACTAATCATATCTTGTAGTGTCCAAAAAGGCCGGAGTTGAACCACATTGGCTATAGATGGTCGTAGAATACCCAAGAAACGTGCAATTGTGTATTGTTCTAGTTCTGACATGTTACATTTCAGCCTAGTTGTTCGAATTTAACAACATATTCTTCCACGAACCATTTTTGTTGATGAAGGTGGTGTGGCCGAATGAACACCTCTTATCGATAGTATTTCGGAAGGAATTTACGTTGTAATTCTTTCTTCATTTGCTCAAAGTGTTAATCTTGGATCGACCCTCCTTTTGTCGCGTTCTCTTCATGTTCTCCAACCAAAGAGAAGCCTTCTCCTCCATTTAATGGCTACAAGCTTAACAATTTGTTCTTGGGGAACTTCTTTAAATCTTATAGTTTTCTCTACCACATGTTGCCAACTAATAAATTCATCTGAATCTTGCCGGCCTTCAAAATCTAAAATGTCGATCTTGATTCCCAAATCAGCAACCTTGCAGTCTCTTTCCCTTCTCCACTCACGCAAGGGTCCTGCCTCATCGCTAAAAGATTCTTGGTGAAAGGGATTTTCATCTTCTTCATCCTCTACCCCATCCAATCCCGGTTCCACCGATTGATTTTCTAAAGTTCTTTGCTTCGAAACTGCAAACCGCTCTCTCAGCATTTCATTTCACGTTGCAAGTCTTTAACAACCAGTTATTGATTGGGTTTTGCAACATTTCTTCATGGCGGCATGTTGCTTCATTGGAATGTTGTAGAGGAAAGGAAGGAAAAGATGAAGGAGCAACACGACCATGAAGAACAAGAAGACAAAAACTATCTCCTTATGAAACCGGAATACAGTAAGAATGATCAAGAAGAGCAGATTTGTCGATTCCAAGAAACTGAAACCGCAAACCAGAAATCTTAAACAATATAATGGAAAGATGATACCAAAGCCTTTGAAATAGAGAAGATAGCGGGGAAGGATGTTGGGCTCTGATACCAAAAGCGATATCAACAATATGTCGATTAGGAAGAAAACAACATTAAAAAAGAAATATAAGAAATTTATTGGCAAAAACACCACCTAAGAGCCACCTTAAGATGCAGCAGCAAGGGAGAGGAATGAGTACCAAACCGCCCTTCAGTAAAATAGAAAACTCTCTCCAAAAACAGCCTTACCCAAAACAACCTGCGGGTTTTTTATATTTAAACTAAGACCCTTCCTAATAACAAGTTTGCTATCCATATATATAAAAGTACAGAAAAACACATAACACATAAAAAGACTGAAATAGGAAAACCACAAGAACACCTNAAGTCCCAAATAATAAAATTGGCAGGATTAAACATTCAAATAACATCATCTCTAAAAATGCAGCCACACAGTTGGATAGTTTGGGAAGTCACTGGGGATTCTCCTCAGGATCTGTGACATCCCCTATNTCGGGTTTGATTCAGGCTGGACTCGGGCTGAGCACGGGCTAGGCACCAACTCACCTGAATTTGAAATTCAAAATTCAAAANAATGTGTAATTTTAGATAAGTCTGTAAAAACCAATTAGGATACTACACATCATCTCAAATGGATTAGCATTTTTTTTTTATATGCCTTAAAAGCCTAGCATATTCTTCCCTTAAAAAACAATGTATTTGTGGCCATAGGCTTCAAACCATTTAAGTTAATTGGGACAAACGGAGTCCACATTTGGTGGACCAAATTTAATTTGGCCAAATAATGCTTGTGTGAAACAGAATTCGAATCAATCAACATATAATGAGTTCACTCCTTGTTATTACTCCTAGCGTCATCTTTCAAGTCTACGGATTGGGTTGGATCATATCCATCCAAAATCACTCCTAGAATGCTAATGAAAACATACTCTTAAGAGTTATAATCTGGATAGTGTTGACCTCATTTTTAGTGAGGTCTTAGTCTCATAATCTTAGAATCTAGGATCTAGCTTTAGGAGTTCTTATTGACTATCCTAGCGGACTAGCAATGGAACCCACCTCCCGTAGAACTTCAAGCCACTTCTTGACTCATTTTTGTGAAGAACTTGCCATGAGTGGTTCTAAGCACTCAACTTCTAGTTGCAAGGGCTAAGGATCAACATGTAGAAGGCCCGAAAATGAGTTCCTATAGGATCAAACAACCTTAGGTGAACCCTTTGTGACTCGATTACTCGCGAACGCTGCAATTCACGCAATCACTGCATCACACACGATTTTGGCTTAAATCGACTCGTCCGTCGACAAACTCGTCTGAACGACCCCGGATGACGAAACAGACCGCACCGATGCGTCCATGATGTTGAATTTAGCTAGGAAAGACACCCATATTGCCGGGGTTACGCGCACGCACATATGACACGAAAATCGATGCATTTTTCTCCTTTAGCGGGATGCGGGCCCGGACTCAACCCAGGTTTGACTCGAGTTCGATTCAGGCTAGACTCGGGCTGAGCACGGGCTAGGCACCAGCTCACCTGAATTTGAAATTCAAATTTCAAAATTTAAATAAATTATTTAAATTCTGCCTTAATTAAAATTAATTATTTCCATTTAATCCTCCCTGGATTTGGAAATTAATTAATTCCCCGCCCAACGCAAGCTTAATCGTTATTTTGGAATTCGAGGGATAGAAATCCCGCTCGGGCTCCTCCCTGGAGATTCGGCTCTCCCATTTGCCTTCTCCCCCTCTCTGCCTCACGCACCGAAGCCACTCGCCTCCCCGACTTCTCGAGCTCGCTCGCCTCCTCCACCAATCAAAGCTCCATAAACCCTAGCTCGAACACCTGCTCCCCGCTCCTCTGCTCCTCTGCTCGACCGAAGAAGCGTTTCTCCCGTTCGACCCGTTCGACTGCTCCTTCCTCTGCTGCTGTACGGACGAAGCCACTCGCCTCTCACTTCCGCATCTTCCTCGCTCANTTCCCCGCCCAACGCAAGCTTAACGGTTATTTTGGAATTCGAAGGATAGAAATCCCGCTCGGGCTCCTCCCTGGAGATTCGGCTCTCCCGTTCGCCTTGTCCCCCTCTCTGCCTCACGCACCGAAGCCACTCGCCTCCCCGACTTCTCGAGCTCGCTCGCCTCCTCCACCAATCGAAGCTCCCGAAACCCTCGCTCGAACATCTGATCCTCGCTCCTCTGCTCCTCTGCTCGATCGAAGAAGCGTCTCTCCCGTTCAACCCGTTCGACTGCTCCTTCCTCTGCTGTTGTACGGACGAAGCCACTCGCCTCTCACTTCCGCATCTTCCTCGCTCGCCCAGAAAGCTCCGCTTTTCCTGGTTGAAACATTCCACCGCAACTCATCCGCTCGATCTCACTCTCCCTCAGTAATCCGACTCCCTCCTCCCGCTCGGCTCGGACAATCCCGCTCGCCTGCTCCTCCCTCTTGCGCACGACAAAGCTGTATGATCGGTCCCAACTCCTCTTCTGCGAACAGAAGCTTTGGACCGAACTCCCTCTTCTTCTGCTAGATTCGGTCCCCTCGCTTGCCAAGCTCTCGACCCTGTTCANATCGGTCCCAACTCCTCTTCTGCGAACAGAAGCTTTGGACCGAACTCCCTCTTCTTCTGCTAGATTCGGTCCTCTCGCTTGCCAAGCTCTCGACCCTGCTCGAGCTTGCCTCCTCCCTTCTTGATCGACAGAGCCTCCGCTCGTCTTCTCCACGCTTGGCTCACTTCTCCCGCTCCTCTTGCGCCTCACCCACACCTCCTCTGCGAACAGAAATCCTAGCCTTCCCCGTCGCCTCCACCGAAACCCTTAATCGACCCCGCCTTTCCCTCTCGATCCCCATTCGCCTTAAATCATTGCTGTCCCAATTGAATTTTCAACTATCGACGTTAGCAAGGAGGCAGTGACGAGATTGCAACGAACACAGAGCCGAACTTCTTTTACTTCTCTTCGCTGAGCCTCTATTCCTACTTGAAGGTATGGTTGCATATATACTTTTGTTTCGATTACGTGTTAAACTGACTCAGATGGCAGACATTATATTCTTGTAATCTGCATTTTTTTTTAATGAGTAATTCAAGATTGCCACCGTTTGCTTTTATATTCCTTGGAGATTAAAGAAATTTGTGACATTTTATTGGCTCATGCATAAACTGATAATGATCATTGTAACATGTATTTCAACATCATTTTGACAGGTGGATTATGTTGGTTTATACTAGCATTGATGATTTGTCTTCTTGGAATTTGTAACTACTTACATTTGAATACAAAAGATGATCATCTATGGGCTGCATAACTTTGATAAATTTCATTTTTTTAATGAATCGTATTGAATGTCCTTAGTCCTTTTGCACCTTTAATGACACATGTTCTTTAGACAGTGATTTATCATTATAAATTTTGTCTCTTGAGAATTTATAACAGTGTATGATTGCTTTATAAAGTACATTGAATTTTAAAGTTGGCCAGTTCATCCCTTGGTTTTGGCATGACATGCCTATTTCTATAATGCTACACAACAAGCCATGTCGTTGATTGTTTCTATTTAGTGTTTTGTTCTCAAACACCTACAAAAAGACAATTTTTGTTGAGAGTTTTGCCCACTGTTTTTGGGGTTGAGTTTAACAACTTTATTTACTATTTTGATGTTGGACTTGGAGAGCTTTATCTACCGTTTTGTGTTTTACTTAATTATCATTTAAACATTTTTTAGGTCGATTCACTCGTTGTTTTCCCCCTTTCGGCTTTGCTATTTTTAGGTCGACCTCTTTCTTATTTTGTTTTATTTATTTATTTTAAATGGTTAAGTCATAAAGACAGAGATTGATGATTTAACTAATTGGAAGATATAGAAAACATTAAATCACCTTAAGCATAATTTAAAGAGTAGGTCTCCTACACTTTAAAAGCACACCCTAGGTGAGAGCCCATCTACCTAGTCCTCGGTTTAGGCTTCCTACCCTTTAGAAGTACACCTTAGGTGAGAGCCCATCTAGGGGTGTAAACGAATCGAACACGAACGAACAGAGCTTGTGTTCGTGTTTGGTTCATTTGAAATTTAGTTTGTTTGAAATAAGCTCGTGTTTGAAATTGTTCGTGAAGTTATTGTTCGTGTTCGTTTCTTAACGAACGAGCCGAACACGAGTCGAACACGAGCTGTTCGCGAACAACAAACCAGTTTGACATCCCTAATATTAATATATATAAATTAATTATTCAACTTATATTATATAAATATATAATATATATATCAGTATATTACTAATATAGTATATTAATATATTATTATTATTATTTTACTATATATTATAATTTATAAAATTTAATTTTTTGAATATCATAAATTTTTTATATATAATTATTTTAAATTATTTTATATTTCGAACAATAACGATTCGAACACGAACGAACACATCATTGTTCGTGTTTGGTTCATTTAACTAACCGAACGAAAAAAGTTTGTTCATGTTCGTCTCGTCTACTTATCGAACAAATCGAACACAAACTCATTGACGAACCGAACACAAACTGTTCGCGAACAACGAGCTTTTTTGACAGCCCTAAGCCCATCCACCTAAACCTTAGTGTAGGCTTCCTAGACTTTAGGTACACACCCTAGGTGAGAGCCTATTCACCTAGTCCTCAACATAGATTTCCTAGTTTTTAGGAGCACACCCTAGGTGGGAGCCCATCTACCTAATTCTCAACATAACATCCCAAGGTTTTAGGAGCATACCCTAGGTAAGAGTTCATTCACCTAATCCCTAAATGCACAATTAAACTTGACACTTGACCCTGATTCACAAACTGATCAAGACACTAGACGCCAGGATGCAACGAGGCGTAGTCCATGCTTCCTTAATTAAATCACCTGTAAAATTCTCATAATGACTTAACCTACAATAAAACCCAATGCATCGGGATTTGAGCTTGGATATTACACTCAATCCTCATGGCAATTGGGGAAATTTCTTAACGCCACACATGGATCATCGAACTAGGATAAGTCTAGGGTCTAAGTAGCGAGAGCGATGACGACATTGCTTATGTGTGCTTAAACAAGGGATACGAAGTAGAATTATTAGAATAGTATCTCCTATCTCGAGGACCTTCTATAAGAGAGGAAAGGATCGAGGATGCTATTCGCCGACCCTTTGTGGGATTGTTGCCCCCGATATTCTTAGGTTGTCAGTAGTTCTAGCACGATTAGAGTGACTAATCTGTGGACTGTACAACTTTACAAAATATTTATAAAAATAAAACAAAAATTTCTTTTACATGATTAAAAGAACTCTTCATAAAAAAAACTTAAATACTAACTTTTGCATGAAAAATCTTCCTATGAAAATTTATAAAGATCCACGGCTAGTCACTTAGATTGAGGTTAAGAACTGACTTCTGTAGATTGTCGAGTTGGTAACTCTTACTCAAGATCGGGAAGCACACAGCCCAGCTCTGAGCCCCCACTTTTACCAATGTCTTATACCCAGTCCTGATCTTTCACATGTGGTTATGTGTTTCTTTTGCTTGTGATTTTTACTACTCGTTTTTATGGCTTTCATGCTGGGCTTTCTTGCCTTGTTTAATTTTCTTGCAAGTTTATTTAAATTTCCTGCAAATCATGCTATGCTCGCAACATTAATAACACAACAGTAGCAGATGCTCATGTACGCTTTTATAGTTTATCCACATCATTTTACTTTACGGTATCTTATCTTTCAAGTATTTTTTTATTTACCTGCAATCTACTCATTCTGCATGCAAAACCAAACTTTAACACCAAAACTGTGAAGCACAAATCACCACTCAAACATTTAAACCTGGAGTCATCATGACGACAGGAGCGTGGAGCCAACTTTGTGGGCAGCACGGCGAGGAATTCAGACCGAGCAACAAGAGGATCTTCTTCAGCATTATCCCTTCCTAATATAACAATCCATAGGACTTCGAGGTAGCTC
>JXCR01048701.1:238628-268620 GCA_002079205.1 Phalaenopsis hybrid cultivar | reverse complement strand
ACGATTATGCAAATTATTGGACTAATGAGATCCATTCGGTCTCATTTTTTTTCGAAAATTAAAACATGCTACTTTCAAAACCCAAACTATATATCTATTATATTAAATTAAATTTCAAAAATTATTTTCATATTTCATATTTTCAAATCTATCTATATTCAAAAAGTTGACCGACAACTACTTAAATCTTTGATATCACATAAAAAATATCACTGTTACTAACTCTTTAAAAGTGAGATACATATTTTCATGCTTGGGTTTATAACACCAAAGTGTTCTTGATGTAAATATCAAACTTTAAGTGTTAGATATGCAAATACACAAAACTTGTGTGGTATGTATGTAACTTTCTCTCTTTATCTTAGTTATTATTATTATTAGATGAAACCTTCTTTAGACTCCAATGTAAATATCAACACTGTCATTGTCGGGTCACAAGCCCCAGATGTGAAAAGTGGAGGGTTGCATTAAATAGTCGACAAACAGCATAAAATTTGTCTAAAAATTATGGCATGAATCTTTTTTATCATTGTTTAAATGCTAGGACGTTCCCTTGAAGCGACACATTGTGTGACCTGAATACAGTGAAAAGTGTGCAGGGTCGCTACACAGACGTCCGGGTGTAGTGTCAAATAAGCAAGGGTTCTCACATTGCGGACGAATGCGGGTAAATAAGTTAGTCCGTAAAACTAATATGAGGATAAGATCTTAGAATATATGTACTCTCACATATAAATTAATAAAATTGTTTGATATTTTGGTTTACAGAAAGATAAATATTTTATGTATTCAATAAACTAAAGTGGTTAGAGAAAGGCTAAAGAGATTGATAACTTAGGTTTTAAACTTTGGTATTCAGGTAAGAGTCGTACTAGAATTGGTGTAGGTGTAATTATAGATAAGAGTTTGAAAGATAATGTTGTAAAAATTAATAGAATTATAGTCCCTTAATATTATTGTTGATACTAAGCTTTTTAATATGATAAGTGCTTATGCTCCTCAAGTAGGTTTAAATATAGGTTCTAAAAACAAATTCTGTAATGACCCAGAAGACTTGATACAAATGATACCTCTTGTAGAAAGAATTTTTATTGGAGGAAATTTAAATGAAAATGTTGGTAGAGTGGTAGAAGATTTTAGAAATATTCATGGTGGTTACGATTTTGGATTGATTAATGAAGAAAATAGAACCATGTTAGATTTTGCTTTAGCATATGATTTTGTTATTGCTAATACTTTTTAAAAGAAAAGATGTGAGAATATTATTACTTATAAGAATGGATATAATAAACCACAAATTAATTATTTTCTTATGAAAATAAATCGTCGATAATTTAAAGATTGTAAGGTCATTCCAAGTGAGCATTTAAGTACTCAACTTCAATTAATAGTTCTAGTTTTTAAGTTGAAGAGTTGTAAAATAAAGAATACTAGGAATCATTGTCGTAGAATTAGATGAGGGCACCTAAAATACATAGATAAAATTATTTTTATGAGTAAACTTCAAGATTTCAAAATTTGGGATGTTCATTAAAGAAATAAATTCTATGTGTGATAAAGTAACATGCACTATTAAAAAAGTGACAAAATATGTACTTATAGAATCAAAAGAAAAAAGTTTCTATAAATAAAAAACTGGTGGTGAAATAACGTGCACTAAAAGATAAAACATAAGAAATTATGTTATAAAAAGTGGTTTAAATGTAAAAACTAAGAGAACTAAAAAAAATATAAAATGAACCGTAAGGAGTTAAAGAGAATAATCAGTGACACAAAAAAAATTACTTTTACTGATCTTTATAATATATTAGATACTAAATAGAGTGAAAAATATATGTATAAATAAGCCAAACAAAGAGAAAAAAATAAATATTTAACTCAAGTAAAGTTTATTAAAGACGAAAATTAAAAATTATTTTTTAAGAAAAAAATATTTAACATAGGTGTATGCGTTATTTTGATAAAATTTTTAATGAAGTCTGAAACACGTTCGACTTTAGTTATCTTAATATCGTTAATAATAATGAAATGTTTCATTTTTACCGTCGAATTAGTAAAAAAGAAGTTGATGAAACTTTAAAGAAAACTAAGGGTGGAAAGTTTATAGGACCTGATGATATCCCAATTGAAGTGTGGAAATATATAGGAAATTTGAGAGTTTCTTGGCTTACTAAAATCTTTAATATTATTTTAAAAACTAAAAAGATTCCCGAGGAGTGGACAGAGAGCATTTTGGTCCCCATTTTTAAGAATAAAAGAGATGCACAAGAGTGTTCAAATTATAGAGTTATCACACTTCAAAATTATTAGAGAGGGTAATTGAACATAGGTTAAGACGTATTACAAAGATTTGTCATGATCAATTTGGATTTATGTCAGGCAGGTCTACTATGACAACTATACAATTATTGAGAGATTTGATGGAGAAGTTAAGAGAGAATAAGGAAGATCTACATATGATTTTTCTTTTTTTTTAGAAAAAGCTTACGATAAGGTTCCAAGAGATATCCTTTGGAGAGTTCTTGAGAAGAATTTATTAATATGTCTTATATTCAAGTCATTAAAGATATGTATAATAGAGTTGTTACTTGTGTTCGAACAGAAGGAGGATTGACCAAATATTTTTCTATTTCAGTTGGAATATATCATGGATCGACTTTAAGCCCATATCGTTTTGCTTTAGTTATGGATGCTCTTATTGGACATTTACTGGAGGATGTACCTTGGTGTATGCTTTTCACTGATGATATTCTTCTCGTGAATAAGACTAGAGAGAAAGCTCAGGAAAAACTTGACATATAAAGGTCTACATTGGAGTCTAAAGGCCTTCGTTTGAGTAGAACTGAAACTGAATACATGGAATGTAATTTTAGTAGTAGTAGATATAGTGACAGAGTTGTAACTATGGTTGATCAAATTATTAAAAGTCGTGAACGCTTTAGATATCTCTGATATATTGTTCATATTGATGGTGATATAGATGGGGATGTTACTAGTAGAATTCAAGTTGGTTTGTTGAAGTGGAGAAATGCTTGTTAGATGGTGGTGAGACCTATGATGCTCTATGATGCTACTTGTTGGCCTTTAAAACAGAAGCATAAAACTAAGTGTTGCTGAGATGAGAATGCTTAGGTGAATGAGTGACTTTACACTTAGAAAGACAAAATGCGAAATGAATATATCCGCGATAGGGTTGGTGTTAGCTCCAGTGTCAGAAAAAATTAGAGAGAGTCGTCTTATATGGTTTGGATCTGATTAGGAGAGTAGATGTTTTAGATTTGAATTATGTTAAGAAAGACAAAGGTAGACCCAGAAAACTTGGGCATATTTTATAAAAAATGATCTTAATTTA
The DNA here is from genome assembly GCA_002079205.1 of Phalaenopsis hybrid cultivar. Classification (NCBI taxonomy): domain Eukaryota; kingdom Viridiplantae; phylum Streptophyta; class Magnoliopsida; order Asparagales; family Orchidaceae; genus Phalaenopsis; species Phalaenopsis hybrid cultivar. The sequence goes on along the minus strand of JXCR01048701.1, from coordinate 265,268 downwards.
TTAAAATTAAATGAAAATATGACACTCAATAGGACACAATGGAGAAAAAGAATTCATGTAGCTGATCCTACTTAGTGGGATAAAGGTTTGCTGTGTTGTAGATGAGGCCTTCTTGGCTTTTATCGTCGTACCACTTGTAAAAGTGAATTGCTGCATGAACTCTGCACCGACTTCTTGGTTTTTTTAACTTTGGGATTAAGGAATACTTTCATTTTGCACAAATATTGGCATCTTTACCATTTGCCTGTTTCTTACATGCCCATGACTATGTTTCATTGAACATTTGTCTATACGTCGACAAGACCGCCTTGATAGGTTTATTGATTCTTCAACAGAAGGTTACTTTCTTTTCCCTCTTTTCTTTGTAGGGTTCTTCCTTTTAGTCTTGGGTAGGGGTGTAAACGAGCTGAGCTTGAGCAAGCTGGGTGTTTGTGTATGTTCGGCTCATTTATTTTTTTTTTTGCTCGAAAGAACTCATGAATAATATGTTTGTGTTTGACAAGATTCAAATTCATTTATTCTTTTGCAGCTCATGATTGGATCAAATTTTGCTTGAAAGATTTAAAAAATAATAAATTTAGCATTTTAGAAATAGAACATAAAAAAGCAATATAAAATTTATCTAATAAATATTAATTATTTAATTATTTAATTAATTTGGGCCAAAATAAGTCAAACATAGTTGAGCAAATTTCTGTTTGTGTTCAACCAATTTATAAATTGAGCTCAAAATAATTGTTCGTATTCAACTCGCTTAATAAACGAATCGACACGCGGTACTTAGCAAGTTGAACACGAGTTTTTCCTGAATGACAAGCTTTTTTGAAAACCCTAATTCTTCAGATAATTATCACTCATACTGTAGACTTATCCATTATTGTGCTAGCTTTGCTGTTTTTTTTTTAATAAAATCCAATTCAGCAGCATGCATGATGCAACTCTCAAGGAAAAACATCATCATCATAAGATGCTACATCTGAAATCTTAAGCTACATATTCATTTATCATTTGTTGGCATGAGTTCGATGATTGCCTGCATTTTCCCTTCTATTAACATAAATTAGTATTTGCAGTGACTTATTTATGCATCAATATTTTGACTTAAGTGCTTACAAATCGAATTGCATCTCTTAAAACTGAAAAAGAAATCTTAGCTGCACTTCATGTAATGGTGTAATATGTTATTAGTTTACCAATTAAATCTCTTTGCATCTTGATAAAAGAAAAAGAAATCTCTTACATTATTATGGAAATTTTCTGTGGCATACACTAAGCAGTTGTACAGAAAGTCCTTGAAGCTGAAGAAGTGGTGGTTGTTGATGCTGCCTGTTTAGTTGCGATGACAACTACCATCAATTCCCAAGTCAAATACTCCCATCCTGTCAGAAGAGCCGTGTTTGGGGTATAGTTTATCTACTTTTTTCTCTTTCGTCGTTGATGATAAATCGAGTGGATCCTGAGTGATTTTTAGTTTGCTTCTATTATAAACTTGTGTTGGATTTATATATTAGGGCATATACATACATAGCTACCCAATTCCTATGTATTTATATATCTAAGACCTAAACTTTGATTTTTTAGATTAATACAACCTTTCATGTCACATCAAAAATGGCAATGAATTAAATCTTAACTTTTAAAACGGTGAAATACACTTTTTCATGTTTAGGTAAGGTGTCATATATGTAAAATTTGAAGTTTATGTGTTTGATATCTAATTACATAAGAATTGAGTGGTATATATGTAAATCTTACTTCAAATATTTTTATAGTTTAATAGTTAGAGTGTGTAAAACAATGCTCCCGGGGTCTGGCAATGATGGAATCCTCTTGCACTGATTTGATTTTATTTCTGGGTGTTTACATTTTTTTCTATATTTACATATTTAACTCCTAAAATTTAATATTTACTTATATATAAAAAATTCCACTAATAATAAGCTTCAATTTTTGACCAAATTAGTTGTCTACTTGTTTATTAGGATTTTGATATCATTTACATTGCGTGAGCTAGTCAGTGGGTATGATTGGTTATCTGAGGTGGATTTCTTCAGATGTTTCTTTCATGCTGAAGTTAGTTAATTCAATGATTGTGGTTCTGTATGATTATTATTTGGACATAATAATATGGTGCATTGTTTTGTGGAAAAAATTTGAATTTTTGCATTTTATAACTTAAACTTACCAAAATTTGAAGCATGTATTAAACAAAGTTGTCTGCATGATTAATTTCTTGTGCTCTTTATCAGTATGGTGCTAATTATGAGCCAGATAAAAAAATAATAATTTTGCAATTGTATAATCTGATATTTTTTCTAAAAATCGGACAAAATATGAGTGACATATATAATATTTAATATACATCAACAACACTGTCAAAAGCCTAATTACAATATCTCATTTGATTTTGTTGAGTGCTACATGAAGCGTGGAATTTGATGAAAGTTTTTGAGAACAACTAAGATGTTGACTTTTGTGTAGCCCTTTCTTTTCTTATAATCATCATCATCATCACTGGTCTTTTTGGCTTCATGATTATTTGGTTGTCCATCATTCCCATTTGGTGCTATATTGTGTTAAATTTATTTTAGACTTTAAATTACTTGTTTTCTTTTGATTATGGTATTAGTAGGAAAAAAAACAATTCTTGAATAATTTGCACTTATGAATAAAATAGGAGAACATAGTTGAATTTCTTACTAAGATATTTATAGAAAAAAAGTAGTTATGAATGCTTAGAATTACAATTTTTTAATGTATATTTTTAGAAAAAAGTAATAAATTATTACAATAACAAAGATAAAAAAAGAAAAAAAATTGATACCCGCAGATTGTCAATTGGGAAAGAATAGAAAATTGGAAAGGAAATTGTAAGAAATTTATTAGCAAAAACATCACCTGAGAGCCACCTCAGGATACAACAAGGTGGAGATGTGAGTACCGAACCACCCTTCAGGAAAATAGAAAACTCTCTCCAAAAATGGCCTAGTCAAAACAACCTATAGGTCTTTTATATTTAAGCTAACAACCTTGATAATTACAAGTTTTCCATCCATAGAAATAAACTACAAAAAAACACATGACACATAAAAAGTCTAAAATAAATAGCCACAAGAACACTAGGACAACAAACTCTTCGAGCTCCGACGTCATTCTCTAGGGGTTGGCAGGGATTCCTCATAGTAGTTTCTAAATCAGATTCTAATGTGGAGTTAAGTCGACGATGTTGAATGTAGTAGAAATATTATAAACATTAGGGAGATCAATTCGGTAAGCGTTGTCATTAATACGCTTCACAACCCAGAAAGGCCCGTCAGCTTTGGCTTTGAGCTTCCCATGTTTTCCCATAGGAAAACACTTTTTACTTAATTGAATCCATACTTCATCTTCTTTGAAAGTGGCCGCCTTTCTACATTTGTTTGCTTTTCACCGATACACTTCATTTTGTCCAATGATATTCTCCCAAACTAATTTATGGAGCTTTTGGATTCTTGTAGCCTAGCCTCAATATTTGGGTTCACGACCTTGATTGGAATATACAATGTAAAATCTAGTGGAGATGTAGGATTTCTTCCATAAATTATCTCAAAATGGTTGTGTTTGGAGTTTTGGCTGCGGGATCAGCTATAGACAAACTCCACTTGTGATAGAAGGAGGTCCCATTGTGGAAGTTTCTTGCCCACATTAAAATAGAGTAGATTCCCAAAGCTTCTATTAACAACTTCCATTCATCCATCAGTTTGTGGATGAGAAGCTGAACTAGATTAAAGTTTGGTTCTCAATTTGCTCCATAATGTCCTTCCAAAGTGGCTTAAAAACTTAACATCTTTATCAGAAGTGATAATACATGCAATGCATGTAAACAAATCATCTCCTTGAAGTGCAATTTGACAATGTGAGAGGCATCTAATGAGGTCTTGCATAACATAAAGTGGGACATCTTGAAAAATTTATTCACCACCACCATTTTAAAATCCTTTTGTTGTTGAGTGCATTGTATACTAACCACAAAATCTAAGTTAACATTCGTCCTATATCATTCAGGAACGAGCAAGGGAAGGTATAACTCTAAATTTTGAGTTATTGTCTTGGCTATATAACAAGTATGACACATCATCACATGGTGTTCCGCATCTTTACGCATAGAGGGCCTATAAATTTTTCCTTGTAAAATAGCTAGAGTCTCATCTCTTCCAAAATTGGCTTTCTAGGCCCCCCATCACAACCTTCCGCCAATATAGCTTCTCTAATGGAACACTTAGGAATGCATAAACAATTTCCTTTGAACAGGAAATCAACCTAGATGTGGAATTTTTTATATTTTTCAATTAGACATTGCTCTCATGCCACTCAAAAGTCAGGATCCTTGTCATAAAGTCATCGTGTCAGCTCAAAGCCTACAACCCGTGCTTGCATGGCCGACATAATGGATTGTCGGCGGCTTAGAGAATCAACTAATTGATTCGAAAGCCCCGATTTGTGCTTTAGAATAAAATTGATGGCTAAAATTTATTCAACCAATGTGGCATGCCTTTTTTTAAGTTTATTTTCACTATGAAGGTACTCAAGGGCTTCGTGCTTTGTATAGAGAACAAATTCGTTAGCTAAAAGTTAATGACTCCAATGTTGTAAAACTCTTACAATAAAATAAATCCTTTGTCATATTTTGAATATTTCTTTTTAGTCGTTGAGTTTTTCGTTGAAAGATGCTACGGGATGACCTTGCTGACCAAGTACTGCTCCAATATCAATTCCAGATGCATGATACCCCTCGAACAAATGATCAAAATCTGGAAGCTTTAAAACTGGAACTGTACATAGGGCATGTTTCAAGTGATTAGAGTTGGGTTGTGCTTGCTCGGTTCAACAAAAATGGGTTATTTTGAGCAATTCGGTCAATGAGACAGCAATAGTACTAAAGCGCTTGACGAACGAATGATAGAAAGAGGTCAACCTAAAGAATTGCCTAACCTCAATGAAGGATGTTGGTGTTAGCCAGTTCGTTCATCCCTACTGCCTAGAGCAAAAATCCTAAGAAATTGATGCAGGAAACTAGGAATTCATCTCTTAACCTTATTGGCAAAAAGATGTTGTGACCGAAGGACCGCAAAAACGCCCTATGAATGTTGCTAATGTTTAGCCTTGTTAAAGCTATAAATTAAACTATCATCGAAGTAGAACACCACAAACTTTCTCATAAAGGTTAGAAAACTTGATTTGCTGGACGCATGAATGTGCTTGGGGCATTAGAAAGCCCGAACGACATCACCGTCGATTTATATAGCCCATCTCTTAACTTGAATGTTGTTTTTCATTCATCTCCTTGCCAGATACGTATTTGATGATACCCATTTTGAATGTCTATTTTGGGGAAAACGACTACTCCTTTAAACTTATCAAAAAGGTTGTCTAACTGAGTAATAGGAAACCTATATTTGTTAGTGGTTTTATTTTGCGACCTGACTGTCAATACACATGCGCCATGACCCATCCTTCTTTGGAACCAAGAGAGTTGGACTTACGCACACGCTAGCAGTATCATGCACCAAGCCTTAGCTGACGGCTCATCCACTTGACATTGGAGCTCCACATGTTCCTTTGGAGACATCTTACATGCGGGTTTATTCAGGATGACCAAACCAGCAACAAAGTCCATGACATAATTTTCCTCTCTCATTAGAGGTAATCCTATGAGAATTTCTGCCAAGAAGATGTCTTCGAACTGTTGTATCAATCCCTACTCCCTGGACTACAGGAGGGGATGTTGGTGGCTATTCAGAACTTTTAGATATGATTAGGAGGTATCACATGACTGTCTCCTTCAAGTATTTCAAAAACTGTGATGGAGTAAAAGTGTTGAGTTCAGTCTTCGACCGGATTTCCTCCTTCTAAGGCACCAAGATAGTTTGAATTTCCTCTTTGATATATGAATAATTGTTTGGATATTCATCATGAATCATATGGTTGTCATATTGCCAAGGTCGATCAAGTAATATCTGAGAAGCGTCCATAGGAATTACGTCACGTAATACCTGCTCCTGAAGTTTCCGACCAATCGAAAATTACAACAGACATTGTTGGGTGACTTTAATTTCAGCTCCCTTCTTGAGCCACATGAGTATGCAGGGATAAGGATGTGGCTAGGTGGCTAGCCCAAGCTTCTCCATCATAGATGTTGAAACCATGTTTTCACAACTTCCGCGTCGATGATAAAGTTACAAATCTTGTCCCGAACCATATACTAGATTCTAAAGATGTTGTGCAGTACCCAATCCTTATTGGAAGACTGTTCGACACTTAGGAGACACCTTATCACAAGTAATTCACTTTTATCCACATGCATGACTAGCTTCCTCGTCAGATTAGCCTTCTCTTACAACATCATCTTCTTCTGGTTCAACTTCCTCCACCAAGGAAACAACATGCCAATTAGGACAATTCTGGGCTATGTGGCCAAACCTACGACATTTGAAGTAACGTTTATTAGACGAATTTCCTACCATTTCTGTGGTAGTAGCGCCCCCGAAGCTGTTTTAGTGTTGTTCCGATGTTGTTTTCAAACCTTCATCTACTTCGAACCGACCAGGTCAGTGGTAGGACTGCGCATTTGAACATTCCTACCTAATTTCTACTATTTTTCTACCTTCACAACCAAACCAATCACATCTTGTAGTGTCCAGAAAGGCCGGAGTTGAACAACATTGGCTATAGATGGTTGTAGAATGCCCATGAAACGTGCAATTGTGTATTCTTCTAGTCCTGACATGTTACATTTCAGCCTAGTTGTTCGAATTTAACAACATATTCTTCAACGAACTATTTTTGTTGATAAAGGTGGCGTGGCCGAATGAACCTCTTATCGATAGTATTTCGGAAGGAATTTACGTTGTAATTCTTTCTTCATTTGCTCAAAGTGTTAATCTTGGATTGACCCTCCTTTTATCGCGTTCTCTTCATGTTCTCAAACCAGAGAGAAGCGTTCTCCTCCATTTAATGGCTACAAGCTTAACAATTTGTTCTTGGGGAACTTCTTTAAATGTTATAGTTCTCTTTACCCCATGTTGCCAACTAATAAATTCATCTGAATCTTGTTGGCCTTCAAAATCTGAAATGTCGATCTTGATTCCCAAATCAGCAACCTTGCAGTCTCTTTCCCTCCTCCACTCATGCAGGGGCCCTGCCTCATCGTTAAAAGGTTCTTGGTGAAAGGGGTTTTCATCTTTTTCATCCTCTACCCCATCCAATCCCGGTTCCACCGATTGATCTTCTAAAGTTCTTTGCTCCGAAACTGCAAACCGCACTTGTAGCATTTCATTTCACGTTGCAAGTCTTTAACAACCAGTTATTGATTGGGTTTTGCAACATTTCTTCATGGCGGCATGCTATTTCATTGGAATGTTGTAGAGGAAAGGAAGGAAAAGATGAAGGAGCAACACAACCATGAAGAACAAGAAGACAAAAACTATGTCCTTATGAAACCGGAATACAGTAAGAATGATCAAGAAGAGCAGATTTGTCGATTCCAAGAAACTGAAACCGCAAACCAGAAATCTTAAACAATATAATGGAAAGATGATATCAAAGCCTTTGAAATAGAGAAGATAGCGGGGAAGGATGTTGGGCTCTGATACCAAAAGCGATATCAACAATATGTTGATTAGGAAGAAAACAACATTAAAAAGGAAATCTAAGAAATTTATTGGCAAAAACACCACCTAAGAGCCACCTTAAGATACAGCAGCAAGGGAGAGGAATGAGTACCAAACCGCCCTTCAGTAAAATAGAAAACTCTCTCCAAAAACAGCCTTACCCAAAACAACCTGCGGGTTTTTTATATTTAAACTAAGACCCTTCCTAATAACAAGTTTGCTATCCATATAAATAAAAGTACAGAAAAATACATGGCACATAAAAAGACTGAAATACAAAAACCACAAGAACGCCAGGACAACGACCTCTTTGAGCTCCGAAATCAAAAAATGCCCTCCCCTCTCAGGCCCCCAATCGTACTTCCAAACTATTTTTTTCCAAACACACGGTATGTCCATCCAGCTACTAAGCATGGTGTTGTTTGTTTCATCCTAGGCGTGGATTTTGAATATGATGATGAGATCTATAATGGAACATAACTAAAGGCATATTAGGATAATATGGATCAATGTTCCGGCATGAGGAGATTTTTTTATTGTCTCCATAAATCTTAATCAAGTTCTTAATTTTTGAAGTTAATTGTATTTCTTCTAAATTTATGGTAATAATAATGGACCGAAGACATGTTAGCGAGGCTAAAATAAAAAAAAATAAAAAAAAATGTTTTTGGATAAGAAGAAAAAGAAGAACATGACCAAATATAACTACTTTAAGAGGAATATTTTTTTGTTCCTGCCACTCGAATTAATGATTTTTCCAGTTTTGAGCTATCATTTTAATCAAAGTATTACATGAGCTGCTATTCTGTTATAATGCAGGGTGACTACCAGTTAACGGTTTCTCTAACTGGACCAGGCATTGTATTCATTCAGAGTTTGCCTTTTCATAGGCTCTCACAGCGAATAGCCCGGCAAGTTCTTATTATTAAATTTGGGCATTAACATACATACAACACAATTTTTATGTATTTGCGTATCTAACACCTAAACATTTATATTTACATGCATACCACTCAAATTTTTAACATCATATCAAAAATACCGCCATCAGTATATTTTTAAAAATGAGATATTCTTTTTCATTCATAAATTTATGATACCAGAATACCAAGATGTTATAAGTATAAATATGAAACTTTTGTTGATTGATACGTAAATACATAAGATTTGTATGGTATGCATGTAAAGTTTAGATAAATTTACACTTAAAATAGATGCTTCTTGTTTCTTTTTTAATGAACTGATGTGACAATAGCGGTTTTTTTTTTGAGAAAAAAAAGTCTCAGCAAATCAAGTTTTATATGTAGGTTTCAAAACTATTTATTTACTTTGAGATGAGTGCAATATGAATTTTAATTAATTCTCCATCTATTGCACTTTTCTCAAAATAAATCAAATAATTTTGAGATCCATCCTAAGTAAAATTTGGTTAAGGCATCCAAACCCATTAAATTTTTTATTAGGCTTTATATGTTCTCCACTTAAAGTGTATCTCTCTTGATTCCCTTGTATTGTGCTAATGTGAAGATATATGGCCTACTTTTGAATTGAAAAGAAAATGGCTCGGTATATTTTGATCAATTTTTTGGATATGACATTTCAAAGTCCTTAAATTTATTTTAAGATAAGTGCAATGTTTATAGATCATACCACTCCATTCCTATGTATTTACATATCTAACACGTACTCTTCAATTTTTACGCATGCATGCCACCTTGTGCATGAAAAGGTGTATTTCACTTTGTAAAAATGTATATAGTGATATTTTTTGTGATATGGAAATTTTGGTTGGTATAAATGTAGAAAGTAAAGTTTAGGTGTTAGATAGGTAAATAGATAGGAATTAGATGTTATGTATACACATGCCCCAGATTTTTTAGGTCCACTCACCTAAATTTGAATGAAAGATGTCTGAACCCAAACTTTATCCTTTTTTTGGGCCTCGTATGTGGGTATTTACATGCTTACCACACAATATTTATATATTTACATATCTCACACCTAACTTTCATTTTACTCATATAACACTCAAATCTTTTATGTCACATAAAAGATAGCAATATTACCACTTTTCAAGTGAAATACACGTTTTCATGCATAGAGTCAAAACACCAAAGCGCTATGTATGTAAATACGAAAGTTTAGGTGCGAGATATGTAAATACATAAGAATTGTCTGCTCAGCATATAAAATTTACCTCATTATTTTTGTATTTATTTGAGTAACATTTATCTATTATGATAGTATTGTGAATCATTTATGTTTTGTTGGCACAGAGCTGTGACACCTCCAGGAATGAGAGAGAATCCAAAGTTCTTCATTCAGATAGCCATCTTCTTCTTTCTTGCCTATGTTATGATTGTATCATCCCTAATCTTAACAGACGTTTAGAGCTCATATAGTGTTTTTTTTTTCTTTTTTATTCCAGTTCNGATCAATTTTTTGGATATGACATTTCAAAGTCCTTAAATTTATTTTAAAATAAGTGCAATGTAAATTTTTTTTATAGATCATACCACTCCATTCCTATGTATTTACATATCTAACACGTACTCTTCAATTTTTACGCATGCATGCCACCTTATGCATGAAAAGGTGGATTTCACTTTCTAAAAATCTATATAGTGGTATTTTTTGTGATATGAAAATTTTGGTTGGTATAAATGTAGAAAGTAAAGTTTAAGTGTTAGATAGGTAAATAGATAGGAATTAGATGTTATGTATACACATGCCCCAGATTTTTTAGGTCCACTCACCTAAATTTGCATGAAGATGTCTGAACCCAAACTTTATCCTTTTTTGGGCCTCGTATATGGGTATTTACATGCTTACCACACAATATTTATATATTTACATATCTCACACCTAACTTTCATATTTACTCATATTAAACTCAAATCTTTTATGTCACATAAAAGATGGCAATATTACCACTTTTCAAGTGAAATACACGTTTTCATGCATAGATTCGAAACACCAAAGCGCTATGTATGTAAATACGAAAGTTTAGGTGCGAGATATGTAAATGCATAAGAATTGTCTGCTCAGCATATAAAATTTACCTTATTATTTTTGTAATTGTTTGAGTAACATTTATCTATTATGATAGTATTGTGAATCATTTATGTTTTGTTGGCACAGAGCTGTGACACCTCCAGGAATGAGAGAGAATCCAAAGTTCTTCATTCAGATAGCCATCTTCTTCTTTCTTGCCTATGTTATGATTGTATCATCCCTAATCTTAACAGACGTTTAGAGCTCATATAGTGTTTTTTTTTCTTCTTTATTCCAGTTTTTTCTTACATTCATTGCAGTCCCAATCCACAGTACATAGAATGTTCCCTACTCCTGTAGGGAACAGAGAGTTTCTCTTATAATACAACCAAAGGAAGAATAGAAAGATACTGTAGGAATTGGCTTTTGTATTTTTGGTGGCAGACTTTGGAATTCTTGTTTTTTTCAGGGTTTGATTAGTAATTTAAATGCATTCAATGACTGCAGCAGCGTTAATTTTCTCTTTTTCCTTTTTTTGTGCAGATTTTTTTTGGCCATTTACAAGATACCACTGGATTCGTATGTATTTACGTATTTAACATCTAAACTTTTATTTTATGCGGCGCAAATCTTTTACGTCACATAAAAAAATATCACTTTTATAATCATGCATAGAAAATGTGGTATATATATAAAATTGAAATTCAGTTGGTAGATATGTAAATACAGGAATTGGGTGGTATGTGTCTAAATCATTCTTGTTTTTTAAGGTTTTTTTTTCTTCTTCTTATTGATCTTGCTCAATGCAGATAGCAACAACTCCATCTTTCTTATGACCAAATCTTGCAGTTGGAGAAAATCTATCTTTTGTTTCTCGTGCTATCTACTTGTAAAACATTGTCACTTTGCTTTGATTTATCTTGGCAATCGTAATTATTAATAAATAATATTATTTTGGAAATTATTTTGAATGCTATATCACTAATTATTAATATTAATTATTAATAAACAGTGTCACTTTACTTTTTTAACACTTGTTGGCACTATCTTGAAGGTAATCAATAAGTCATCATATCCTGTTGAATGGCAATTGCAATCACATTTCAAAATATGATCCAAATAAATAAACCTTCTTTGGGTTGCATGTAACATTCAACTTGTCTTCTATTCTTTAGAATCTCAAGATATGCTAGACTACTGTTTGTGGGAGGCGGTGCGGTGTATGTGGTACCACACCGCAGTTTTGTCTATTTGGGTAAACTGCATTTTGACGGTTTCTTCAAAAAGTTGCCGCTGAAATTTGTATGTTCCCATCGATTATGGCTAGAGGCAATGATAGATTTCTAGCTGAAGTTTGGCTTAACAAAAAAAAAAAAAAAACAAAACAAATATTTTAATAGCCACCGAAGTTTTTTTAATATCAAATTATTTTTTAATAGCAAAGTTGCTTATTTAACAATCTGTAGCTACCCCAAAGAGATCCTAAATCTTAATTTTGACTAGATTTAGAGGAGCAATGATGAAATTGTTGATCAATTAGGGTATTAATGCTTCCTTCACTAATATCTTATTAGGAAGATGGAATGGAAAAATGATGTACACATTAGAAATCAAATAATGTAAAGCATAATTAAAAGTTATATAATTGTTACACAACATTTATTTTTTTCTAAATCAAATAATGGGATTATCATAAGTTTTTTTTGTTAGTTAAAGTACTATGATAATGCACAAACAACATCAACATATAATAATTCCCTTAAATAATTAAAATGAAGTAATTTGATGAGATGAATTCGATATATTGAAATCACCCCTTTCAATTGACATTTTCTTAACAACATTTTAATTTGCTATACTAAATGCTGATCAAATCTATCATTCATTTGCTTAGATAAGAAGAATCCCACTTCTCATTTCTATCTCAACAATCCACTTTGATTCATGCCTAGTTCATTTCCTTATACATTAACCTTTGAAGCCATTATGATCTTTGCATGCCAAGAAATCACATAAAATTTAGATTTATGTCTGATCTCCACACTTCAACAAAATTATTGCACTTTCGTCTATGCCATGCTTGTGGATTGAAACTGCCAAATCAAAGTAGATAAGATATCCATTTTGTGTTAAATAGATGTGTTCTAAATTGTAGATGCAACATTCTATTTTCTTCATTGATTTAAACTTTATTTGCTTAGAAAGTAATTTTTGAATTCTCATATGAAGTTCTATAAAATTTATTTTGTTTTAGAAATTTTATATTTTAAAGTTGTGTAGTAGAAATTGAGTTGAATTTATTCGATTAGACACGGATTAAGCGATTGTTTCCTCATCAATAAAAGGAATGTGTTGCATTTCCTTGTAGGGTTTTTTAAAGATTGGTGTTTGGTTGGACCAAAAAAAAAATGCATTGTTAAATTATAGAGTATCTTAAATTCAATCTTCAATTTAATTTCAATGTATCTAGAAGCCCATTATTTTTTTTGTTGCGGAGTCCAAATACATTGCTCTGGTTAAAGTGTTGCTCATCGCTGCACAGTCGTTCATTGATTTATGTCCCAAGAGAAAAACAGAATCTCTTTTGAATCATGATGATCCTCCAAATTCTATTCAACATCAATTTTAAACTTTTTTACACATTATTTCAAGTATATGTGATATAATCTATATTATTAGTCAATTTTTTCTTAAAATAACTAATCAAACAACTACTGTTATTTTAGATTTTTTTAAAAATCAAGAATGCAACACTATAATGATAAAATAAAATTCATTTTAAAATAAATATAATATTTGATTAATTATTTAAATANCCTTTTCATAGGCTCTCACAGCGAATAGCCCGGCAAGTTCTTATTATTAAATTTGGGCATTAACATACATACGACACAATTCTTTTGTATTTGCGTATCTAACACCTAAACATTTATATTTACATGCATACCACTCAAATTCTTGACATCATATCAAAAATACCGCCATCAGTATATTTTTAAAAATGAAATATTCTTTTTCATGCATAAATTTATGATACCAGAATACCAAGATGTTATAAGTATAAACATGAAACTTTTGTTGATTGATACATAAATACATAAGATTTGTGTGGTATGCATGTAAAGTTTAGATAACTTTACACTTAAAATAGATGCTTCTTGATTCTTTTTTAATGAACTGATGTGACAATAGCGGCTTATTTTTTGAGAAAAAAAAGTCTCAGCAGATCAAGTTTTATATGTAGGTTTCAAAACTATTTATTTACTTTGAGATGAGTGCAATATGAATNGCCTTTTCATAGGCTCTCACAGCGAATAGCCCGGCAAGTTCTTATTATTAAATTTGGGCATTAACATACATAGACACAATTCTTATGTATTTGCGTATCTAACACCTAAACATTTATATTTACATGCATACCACTCAAATTCTTAACATCATATAAAAAATACCGCCATCAGTATATTTTTAAAAATGAAATATTCTTTTTCATGCATAAATTTATGATACCAGAATACCAAGATGTTATAAGTATAAACATGAAACTTTTGTTGATTGATACATAAATACATAAGATTTGTGTGGTATGCATGTAAAGTTTAGATAACTTTACACTTAAAATAGATGCTTCTTGATTCTTTTTTAATGAACTGATGTGACAATAGCGGCTTATTTTTGAGAAAAAAAAGTCTCAGCAGATCAAGTTTTATATGTAGGTTTCAAAACTATTTATTTACTTTGAGATGAGTGCAACATGAATTTTAATTAATTCTCCATCTATTGCACTTTTCTCAAAATAATTCAAATAATTTTGAGATCCATCCTAAGTAAAATTTGATTAAGGCATCCAAACCCATTAAATTTTTTATTAGGCCTTATATGTTCTCCACTTAAAGTGTATCTCTCTTGATTCCTTTGTATTGTGCTAATGTGAAGATATATGGCCTACTTTTGGTATATTTTGATCAATTTTTTGGATATGACATTTCAAAGTCCTTAAATTTATTTTAAAATAAGTGCAATGTAAATTTTTTTATAGATCATACCACTCCATTCCTATGTATTTACATATCTAACACGTACTCTTCAATTTTTACGCATGCATGCCACCTTATGCATGAAAAGGTGTATTTCACTTTCTAAAAATCTATGTAGTGATATTTTTTGTGATATGAAAGTTTTGGTTGGTATAAATGTAGAAATTAAAGTTTAGGTGTTAGATAGGTAAATAGATAGGAATTTGATGTTATGTATACACATGCCCCAGATTTTTAGGTCCACTCACCTAAATTTGAATGAAGATGTCTGAACCCAAACTTTATCCTTTTTTTGGGCCTCGTATGTGGGTATTTACATGCTTACCACACAATATTTATATATTTACATAACTCACACCTAACTTTCATATTTACTCATATAACACTCAAATCTTTTATGTCACATAAAAGATAGCAATATTTTCAAGTGAAATATACGTTTTCATGCATAGATTCAAAACACCAAAGCGCTATGTATGTAAATACGAAAGTTTAGGTGCAAGATATGTAAATACATAAGAATTGTCTGCTCGGCATATAAAATTTACCTTATTATTTTTGTAATTATTTGAGTAGCATTTATCTGTTATGCAGTATTGTGAATGATTTATGTTTTGTTGGCACAGAGCTGTGACACCTCCAGGAATGAGAGAGAATCCAAAGTTCTTCATTCAGATAGCCATCTTCTTCTTTCTTGCCTATGTTATGATTGTATCATCCCTAATCTTAACAGACGTTTAGAGCTCATATAGTGTTTTTTTTTTTCCTTTTTTATTCCAGTTTTTTCTTACATTCATTGCAGTCCCAATCCACAGTACATAGAATGTTCCCTACTACTGTAGGGAACAGAGAGTTTCTCTTATAATACAACCAAAGGAACAATAGAAAGATACTGTAGGAATTGGCTTTTGTATTTTTGGTGGCAGACTTTGGAATTCTTGTTTTTTTCAGGGTTTGATTAGTAATTTAAATGCATTCAATGACTGTAGCAGCGTTAATTTTTTTCTTTTTCCTTTTTTTGGGCAGAATTTTTCGGCCATTTACAAGATATCATCTCTGATCCGATTAGGAGAGTAGATGTTTTAGATTCGACTTATGTTAAGAAAGGCAGAGGTAGACAATAGACAAAATTAGAGAAAGTCGTCTTAGATGGTTTGGTCATATTAAACGTCGACCATTAGATATCCGATTAGGAGAGTAGATGTTTTAGATTTGACTTGTGTTAAGAAAGACAGAGGTAGACCTAGGAAGACTTGGGCTTATTGTATTTAGTGATCTTAACTTACTAGAACTAAATGAAAATATGACACTAAATAGGACGCAATGGAGAAAAATGATTCATGTAATCGACCCCACGTAGTGGGATTAAGGCTTTGTTGTTGTTGTTGTTGTTGTTGTTGTATTGATCTTGCTCAATGCAGATAACAACTCCATCTTTCTTATGACCAAATCTTGCAGTTGGAGAAAACCTATCTTTTGTTTTTCGTGCTATCTACTTGTGAAACATTGTCGCTTTGCTTTGATTTATCTTGGCAATCGTAATTATTAATAAATAATATTATTTTGAAAATCATTTTGAATGCTATATATTAAAGGAACAATAGCTTTGTCCTCATAAATAAAGTTCATTAAAAATGTCAAGCACCTTTGTCCTCATACATCTTTCACTTTTTATTACTATTTTTAATGACTCCGATGCAAAGCAGCAACTATGTATTAATATTATTAAGAAAAATTAACAAAGCAATGTCTTGTTGACACTATGTTGAAGGTAATCAATAAGTCATCATATCCTGTTGAATGGCAATTGCAATCACATTTCAAAATATGATCCAAATAAATAAACCTTCTTTGGGTTGCATGTAACATTCAACCTGTCTTCTATTCTTTAGAATCTCAAGCTATGCTAGACTACCATTTGGGGGTGGCAGTGCATTGTATGTGGTACTGCACCGCACCACAATTTTGTCTATTTGGGCAAATTGCGTTTTGACGGCTTCTTCAAAAAGTTGCCGCTGAAATCTGTATGTTCCCACCGATTATGACTAGGTGCAATGACGACTTTCTAGCTGAAGTTTGACTTAAAAAAAAAAAAAAACAAATATTTTAATAGCCATCGAAGTTTTTTGAATATCAAATTATTTTTTAATATCACAATTGCTTTTTTAACAAACTGTAGTTACCCCAAACATAACCTAAATCTTAACTTTGACTAGATTTAGAGGAACAATGATGAAATTGTTGATCAATTATGGAATTAATGCTTCCTTCACTAATATCTTATTAGGAAGATGGAATGGAAACATGTACCCTCATTAGAAAACTCTTAAGAAAGCAAAAATGTAAAGCATAATTAAAAGTTACATAATCGTCACACAACGTTTATATTTTACTAAATCAAATAATGGGATTATCAAAAGTTTTTTTTTTGTTAGTTAAAGTACTATGATAATGAACAAATAACATCAACATATAATAATTCCCTTAAATAATTAAAATGAAGTAATTTGATGAGATGAATTCGATAGATTGAAATCACCCCTTTCAATTGACATCTTCTTAACAACATTTTAATTTGCTATACTAAAGGCTGATCAAATCTATCATTCATTTCCGTAGATAAGAAGAATCCAACTACTCATTTCTATCTCAACAACCCACTTTGATTCATGCCTAGTTCATTTCCTTATATATTACCTTTTGAAGCCATTATGATCTTTACATGCCAAGAAATCACATAAAATTTAGATTTATGTCTGATCTCCACACTTTAACAAAATTATTGCACTTTTGTCTGTGCCATGCTTGTGGATTGAAACTGCCAAATCAAAGTGGATAAGATATCAATTTTGTGTTAAATAGATGTGTTCTAAATTGTAGATGCAACATTCTATTTTCTTCATTGATTTAAGCTTTATTTGCTTAGAAAGTAATTTTTAAATTCTCATATGAAGCTCTATAAATTTTATTTTCTTTTAGAAATTTTATATATTTAAAGTCGTGTAATAGAAATTGAGTTGAATTTATTCGATTAGAACCGATTAAGGGATTGTTTCCTCATCAATAAAAGGAATGTGTTGCATTTCTTTGTAGGGTTTTTTAAAGATTGGTGTTTGGTTGGACAAAAAAAAAAAAAATGCATTGTTAAATTATAACGTATCTTAAATTCAATCTTCAAATTAATTTCAATGTATCTAGAAGCCCATTATTTTTTTTGCAGAGTCCAAATACACTGCTTTGGTTAAAGTGTTGCTCATCGCTGCGCAGTCGCTCATTGATTTTTATCCCAAGAAAATAACATAATCTCTCGAATCACGATGATCCTCCAAATTCTATTCAACATCAACTTTAAACATGTTTACACATTATTTCAAATATATGCGATATAATCTATATTATTAGTCAATTTTTTCTAAAAATAACTAATCAAACAAATACTATTATTTTAGATTTTTTTTTAAAAAAAATCAAGAATGCAACACTATAATGATCAAATAAAATTCATTTTAAAATAAATATAAAATTTGATTAATTATTTAAAATTCATATTATTCTCAAATTATAATAAAAACTCATCTTCACACACACACACACACAAATATAGGGTTTTTATTATATAATGAAGATGAGTTTATATATATATATATATATATGTTATAATTTGAGAATAATATGAAATTTAAATAATTAATCAGTTTTTGTATTTATTTTAAAATGAATTTTGTTTGATCATAATAGTGTTGCATTATTAATTTTTTTATTTTTTTAAATAATAGTAGTATATAAGACCAAAGTCGGACAAGTTTCTCAGTCGGACTCGGAGCAGAAAAGATACCCGCGGTCTCTGTGTCCTGTCGCAGATCCAGCTGAGTCTGGTAGGTAGATCAAACCCCCAACTGCTTCTCTCGAGCGGAAGACCCTGAGAGAAACTTCCTCTCCCGCCTTCGAAGTCTGAAACCTTCGCTTCCTTATGCCCTGCCATGGCCGCGGCCTCCGGCCCTATATCCCACATGTGACGTCTCCGATCCGCCATGGCGAATTACTTGGCTCAGTTCCAGACCATTAAGAGCTCCTGCGACCGCTTAATCATTGCGGGTAAAACCTAACCTGTTCCCTTGCTTTATGCTAAGCCCTAGCGTAATGCTTTCCGCTTTCCGTTTTCCCATGCATCTTTTAGATCTTCTTATTGGTCGTGTGATTGTCTATGCGTTTGGTAGGAATTCAGGTTATTTTTATAGAGGGCAGATTTCTTTGGTGCTAGGATCGACATAAGTTATTCTGAGCTTGNTAATCATTGCGGGTAAAACCTAACCTGTTCCCTTGCTTTATGCTAAACCCTAGCATAATGCTTTCCGCTTTCGGTTTTCCCATGCATCTTTTAGATCTTCTTCTTGGTCGTGTGATTGTCTATGCGTTTGGTAGGAATTCAGTTTGTTTTTATAGAGGGCAGATTTTTTTGGTGCTAGGATCGACATAAGTTATTCTGAGCTTGTTATTGATTGAAATTGGAGGAAGGGGTCCTGAAATCAAACTCTTTTGAAATTTGTTGAAATTTCTGATGGATTATTGCGATGAAGCCGTGGAGTATCTGGAAAAGGTTCTTGATAAGTTTGATGAGATATTGAAGTGCATATATCTTAATTTATTATCAAATGGAGGACAGTTGACAAATAAGAAATAGGGATTTCATTGAGGGGGCTTGAGTGTTAACATTTTGAACAATGAGTCGAATAATATTATGGGTTAGTCCCGCAGACAATTGTGCAAGTGAATTGTCTTTTCTGTTACCAAAAAATCTATTTTANTATCTTAATTTATTATCAAATGGAGGACAGTTGACAAATAAGAAATAGGGATTTCATTGAGGGGGCTTGAGTATTAACATTTTGAACAATGGGTCGAATAATATTATGGGTTCGTCCCGCCGACAATTGTGCAAGTGAATTGTCTTTTCTGTTACCAAAAAATCTATTTTGTACTGGATTCTTAATGAACTAAATGAGAAAAATTTTCACTCGCTAGCTGCTGTAGAGGAAAAAGGGATTGAATTTGAATTACTTGGAGTAGGTTGTCCACAAGGTTGAAAAGCTTTTGGATTGCATTTTTTCTGATGGCCTCATGTCCCTATGCCTGAAGAGCTTTAAATCAACTGATTATGAGGGGAGAGTGATTTCGTTCGAGATATATCTACACTCAATAGGTTGAATATTATTGAATAAGTGATTCGACGGATAATTGCTATATATAAGTGGAAGTACAAGGAAAAATAATGCAAATGCAAATATATTCTTAGCAAATACTGCCCTCTCAAATAATTCGTTTAGGCTATTGGCCATGAGGAAATATGGTTGTCATTCACGAACATATGTATGTTTTTTAGACAAATGCTCAAATATTATTAACAATAGGTGAGACAAATAATAGTGGAAGCGAAGTGAATTTTATTTTAATTTTTAATTTCTTTGGCAGGCAATTTTCCACCCACAAAAATGCATGTTCTAGTAGTAGAGAGGATATGATATGAATGTTGACAATCTATAGGAGGTTTTTTTTGAGGCTCTTGGATGTATTTAACATGTTGCGATGATACCCCCACATTAGAAGGGCTCGAAGACATCTAATTGTTGAGGTAAAAGGATTTTATTAAGGATATATGAATATTCTCATTTGGTTGAATATTATTGATGAGGTGGTAATACTTGTAAATTTAAAACCTGAAATAAATTTAATTTATCAAAATCAATTTCACAATATAATTTTCATGGTTGAGGTGAATAGTTGCATGCATGTTAACAAGTATTGTGTTATAAACTAGCTTAGAGGGTTGAAGCTTTTGATTGTTCAATCAATAGGAAGGGTAGTTCTATTTTTGTTTTATTTGAAAACAATTTTTTTTTGTGTTCTGCCATGGATTGAGTAATTACAATCTCACCATAACCACAAATAAATTAAACATGAAGGTATATTTATGAGATACTAATGCTCATTATTCCATTAATTTATATGCAAAATACTTGAAATGAGCAATCTCATTACAATTTTACTTGTGTATGATTCCATTATTGTAACAACCTATTTAATCCATCCTTTGTTACTATTGTATTGATATAACAACACAACAACAATAAAGCCTTTGTCCCACTTAGCGGGGACAATTGTATTGACGATATAATTTTATCAAACTATTTGATATAGAATCATCGTGCGCTCATATAANATAACAACACAACAACAATAAAGCCTTTGTCCCACTTAGCGGGGACAATTGTATTGACGATATAATTTTATCGAACTATTTGATATAGAATCATCATGCGCTCACATAGAATTAAGAACACTATGATTTATATTGAAGATAAGTTATCAAGAGGGTGCATATATTAAATGGATTTTTTTTCTGAACTCATTTGGCTCCTTTAATTTAGTTAAAATAAAATTTTAAGCTCTTTTTTAATGAGTTTGACACACTTTTTCTTTTGTTACCTAGTCTCAGTAGAAGAGCTCTCTCATTGGATTCTTAGTAGACTTTCTTAGTGACTAGGTGGATATTAACGGTTTGTTTGGGGCAGCTGCAACTTGTTGAATAATCTGCTGATCAACAACTTATTCGGAGAAACTGGATGACTGTTTGGTTTGTGCTGTTTGAAAATAGCTGATTTGGAGATTGTTCTTGATAAATGACCATTCTGCCCCTGTGCAGTGAAGGTGTTTGCAACAGAACTGTCATAGCAATATATTTGAATAATGATCAGTTCAGATTGGTTTTACCAGATTTAAATTTGATGGAATAGGGTTTAAATATTATTAAATTTTAATTATAACAAGGTGAGTTCAATATTGACTTTCATGAATCAAGTCAACACTTTTTTTGAACCATCNTTAATTTTGTTAAAATAAAATTTTAAGCTCTTTTTTAATGAGTTTGACACACTTTTTCTTTTGTTACCTAGTTTCAGTAGAAGAGCTCTCTCATTGGATTCTTAGTAGACTTTCTTAGTGACTAGGCGGATATTAAGGGTTTGTTTGGGGCAGCTGCAACTTGTTGAATAATCTGCTGATCAACAACTTATCCGGAGAAACTGGATGACTGTTTGGTTTGTGCCGTTTGAAAATAGTTGATTTGGAGATTGTTCTTGATAAATGACCATTCTGCCTCTGTGCAGTGAAGGTGTTTGCAACAGAACTGTCATAGCAATATATTTGAATAATGATCAGTTCAGATTGGTTTTACCAGATTTAAATTTGATGGAATAGGGTTTAAATATTATTAAATTTTAATTATAACAAGGTGAGTCCAATATTGACTTTCATGAATCAAGTCAACTCTTTTTTTGAACCATATTTCAAACTTTTGTATTTCTATGAATTTTTTTTCACAATCACCACTTATTAAGGAATCATGTTAAATACATTCCAATAGCATGATTTTTTTTAATCAAGTGCTACACGAGCATCAGAATTGACACCCAAATACAAACAATGCGAATTGGTTGGATTTGCCTGCTTACATGTATATCTTCTCAGTGATGAATATAGAAAATATGAAACCATTCAAGCCTTCAATGCTGGACGACGAGATGTTATATCGAATTGATAGATCCAACAGTGGCGTACACTAATATTCTGTTCATAAAAATGGTATAATTAAATCTTTAGTCTGGAAAAAGTCATCCAATTTAGATGTTATGCTGTTGAATTTCTAATAGACTAGTAACCCTAACAATCGCTCCAAATCAGCCTTCTATCTCAGTACATAAAACTTAAATCCTACAAGTCTTGTAGGATAAGATGTTGTCCAACCAATGTACTTACCAAATTGTTCATCTACTACATCACTTTCAGACATTACATTCTTTCAACCACTTATTGGCAACAAGTAAAACAAATTCCAATCAACTAAGCAACGATTAACACAAAAATATTNTATAGAAAATATGAAACCATTCAAGCCTTCAATGCTGGACGACGAGATGTTATATCGAATTGATAGATCCAATAGTGGCGTACACGAATATTCTGTTTATAAAAATGGTATAATTAAATCTTTAGTCTAGAAAAAGTCATCCAATTTAGATGTTATGCTGTTGAATTTCTAATAGACTAGTAACCTAACAATCGCTCCAAATCAGCCTTCTATCTCAGTACATAAAACTTAAATCCTACAAGTCTTGTAGGATAAGATGTTGTCCAACCAATGTACTTACCAAATTGTTCATCTACTACATCACTTTCAGACATTACATTCTTTCAACCACTTATTGGCAACAAGTAAAACAGATTCCAATCAACTAAGCAACGATTAACACAAAAATATCGCAAGAGTATTTTCCATAAAAATTGAACCAGTTTCTAAACACCGGATGCAAGGGAAGAAAAAAACCTAGAAACAAGTTCAACAAATAACTTTCCAGTAAAAACAGAAGAAGGTAAGAAAAAGAATGCGACCTGAACATGGCGGCTGTCGAGCTTCTTGATTCTGTAGCCGAGCTGCACTGTACCAAAAGATTTGATATCGGTGAAGACTCCTTTGCACTGAAAAACTCGCTTCCCCAATCGAGCGACTAGATTCATAATTGCTTCCTTCTTCACCAACGGCTTAGCAAGCCACATGCAATTGTATAGCTGCATTTTTGATATCTCCTTCTCTTCTTTTCCTTGCAGTACTCCAACATTGCCGTGTTGCTATCCCCGCTTGCGCTCCTCCAACGGTTCAAGGAAAACACAAAGTGGGGAGAAATAGACAGAGAAATTAAGCCAATTGATCATTCGCTTGCTTTGCCGTGTTCTACGAATGAAGGAGCCAATCGAGGGAGAAGACAAACAGAAGGGCACTGGAGGAAAAGCGAGATCGAAAACACATTTTGATCCGCGGGGTCGATCCCGTGGCCACGTCTTTTAAACGGAGCTTAGCACCGTTTTTTGGAAAAGCATCCCGAACACAAAAAACAAACACCCAAGCGGCGTTTTGAAAACACTTAACGCACCAAATAAGCTGCCCCAAACGAACCTCAAATCAAGCACTGGAGGAAAAGCGAGATCGAAAACACATTTTGATCCGCGGGGTCGATCCCGTGTCCGCGTCTTTTAAACGGAGCTTAGCACCGTTTTTCGGAAAAGCATCCCGAACACAGNTTCGCCTGCTTTGCCGTGTTCTACGAATGAAGGAGCCAATCGAGGGAGAAGACAAACAGAAGGGCACTGGAGAAAAAGCGAGATCGAAAACACATTTTGATCCCCGGGGTCGATCTTGTGGCCTCGTCTTTTAAACGGAGCTTAGCACCGTTTTTCGGAAAAGCATCCCGAACACAGAAAACAAACACCCAAGCGGCGTTTTGAAAACACTTAACGCACCAAATAAGCTGCCCCAAACGAACCTCAAATCAAGCACTGAACCTAAAGCTAAAGAAACTAATTTTCATTGGTTCAAAATGAACTCAAGGTGATCCCTAACTCACTTAGAATAAAGTTAGTTTGACCACAACTAGGTCATAAAAATCAAGAAAAATCAAATTATATCATAGGACTCAATTCACTAGTGGTCACTCCGATTTAAAGTCTAGCTCAAAATTATATTTCACAAGTCACATCATATTCATCATCATATTTGATGGGGCATGTGATGAGCACAACATTGATTATCTACTTTATTTTATGTGAATTTCTACACACAAAATATCATTTGCATGAAATATTTGAAAAGAAATTTCTTCGGAATTTTATTTTGCAAAACGGATTGAACGAGCACATTTAGATCGCTGAGATGGTTCAAATGAGTTTATTTGAATCTAATCGAACCTTGTTTCACATGCATAAAAAAATCTAAAAAGATTATATTTTATTATATATGTATACCATGCAATATTATATTACTGAATTTAAAATCCCCATTCATATGGACAATAATAGGATGCATCTATTTGTTTATTATAAAATAAATATTCAACATTTTTAAATGAAGAAACAGTCAAATAATGTTGTTCTAGGTTGAACTGTATAAGGGCAGAGCTCTTCTCCCCATTTACTTTTTTTTTGGGGGTTTAAAGCATCAATTTGTGTGAAATTGTTGAGTAAAGACTTAAAAACATGTTAATTGGGTTATGTTGGGTTGAACACTCTAATTTTGCAAGGGTACATATATTGACTTTTAATCCCTTTTGTGTGAAATTGAAGCTGATTTTTTATATAAAATGCTATTTTATATGGAAAATACCATAGTGTATTACAACTTCTATATATGATATTTTGCTTTTTACCAGCAAAAAATCATTGATTTCTTAGTAGTATTTTAACTCTAAGCATAATTTTGTTTACTTTTTCTTTAAACTTTTTTGCCTTTACATGATGAGTACAAAATGGGAATCCTTGTGTTGATATGACTATCTTTTTTCTCTCTTCTATCAAAATACTATTAATTCTATTTGCTTCAAATCCAAGTTTTATTACAACTTCTTGGATATGTTATACTTCTCAAATCTTCTCATATTTGCTCCCAAAATACGAGGGAGGGACAAATGCTATTTAAGCTAACGACTTCATGCCTATAAAGCATGTCATTCATAGAGTTTGCACTTTTAGTAGATTTTCCGATGCCCAAATGAATCTCTTTAAACTATTGTGCATATTATATACATAAGGTAAACTTTTACCCTTTAGAAGGATTGTAGCTTATAGACAATTCTTCCACATATTTGAATGATTTAGATTTAAAGTAGATATAAAATAATAATGGGGTTTTAACATAACAACCACCCAAAACATTGAATATAATATTTTAACCTCCCAAACTTAAACATAACATTTTAATCACTTTTTCCATCACAACTACTCTCCACTACCCACTAGTGAAGACTTTAAGTGAAAGTTTTCGGTTTTTAAAATGTTATATTTAAAGTTTGGGTGGTTAATATGTTATATTCAATATTTTGTTGTTGATATGTAAAAATCCTGTTAATGAATATGAAATTGGGAATTGAAAAAGGAGGATTATCTATCTTAAACCTCAACCATCAAAGATGTAGATGGATAATGTATGTTAATGTAAGATCTATTAATTTAAAAGTTTCTATTCTTCTTAAATATAGTTCTCTAAATATTATATGTTTCATTGAGAGCTTGTTGTCCAATTAAATAATTAAATTGTCGTTCATTTTTTTATCCTTGACTGTTATCATCTAATAGGAGGTTCAAGATAGTTGGCTGTGTGATATTGAATTTAAAAATTTGTNTTATTTCACCGGGGAGAATAAAATTATTCATTTTTGCAATTTGCGGAGGAAGCACTTCCATTTGAAATGAATATTTTTCCAATCATATTTTTTTATTTCAGTTCTGTTTTCACATCAAAATCAGTATGCAATGCACACAAACTGGTCTTCTTAATGTCGACAACATAATGCAGAACAAAAATTTACTAGCCCAACTCATGAGTTATTTTTCTCTCTATTCCTTCATGCTGATTTTTTTATAGAGCATGCAACTAGCATGGATTGGTTCATTTCCAGATGGTTATTGGTCTGTTGTCGAATTCAATTTTGAGATTTGGACTATTTCACACCCAGGTGCTGTAAACTGGATTTGCAAGGACCTGATCCAAATTTTTGGGAAGATTTGGATTCTAAAATAGTTGAATCTATTCGAAATTCATTAGATCGACGTGCTCAATTTTATGAGGAGGAAATTCGCAAGCTCACTGAACAACGTTTCATGCCCGTTTGGAGTTTCTGTAACTTCTTTATTTTAAAGGTGCCGTGTCTATGATTTTTTTTAATTAGGCTAAAATATTTGCCGTTTATATACTGTATCATTTGGAACTTCTGTTTTTAAGTTGGATGCTACATAATTTGTAGGAAAGCCTGGCCTTCATGTTTGAGATGGCCCACCTTCTTGAGGATGCCTTGTGTGAATATGATGAACTAGAACTTTGCTATTTAGAAACAGGTTCCAATCCTTTCTACTTCAAT
>JXCR01048701.1:202297-237040 GCA_002079205.1 Phalaenopsis hybrid cultivar | reverse complement strand
AGCTCACTGAACAACGTTTCATGCCCGTTTGGAGTTTCTGTAACTTCTTTATTTTAAAGGTGCCGTGTCCATGATTTTTTTTTACTTAGGCTAAAATATTTGCCGTTTATATATTGTATCATTTGGAACTTCTGTTTTTAAGTTGGATGCTACATAATTTGTAGGAAAGCCTGGCCTTCATGTTTGAGATGGCCCACCTTCTTGAGGATGCCTTGTGTGAATATGATGAACTAGAACTTTGCTATTTAGAAACAGGTTCCAATCCTTTCTACTTCAATAATTTGGCATTTATCCACTCAATATTTGCAATGTTAAGCTTGATATTGTATTCTGTAAGCATTTGGGAGTTTGTTTGGATAATGGGATTGGCTATATGTCAGTGACATATTCAGCTGTTTCTCTTTGCAATTTTCTTCAATTTCTTGATTTCCTTATTTCAATGGCATTGTCCTCTGATCTAAATGTTATTCATCTGGCAAGCTGACTTGAGCATCATGACAGTAGGCATTATGTGATTATTGTTATTGATTGTTGCTAGATATAATTTAAAAGTTTGTGTTTTAAAGATTGGCATGCCTATCGCATATATTGAAAGCTAGACTGCAATATGGATAGTAAACTCGAAAGTTTCCCTAACGGCGACCATATTCACTTGTTTTTCTTACTTTGTAATATTCGAATGGCATCATGCAAGTTGGAAAGCACATGCTGGTATCCAAGAATCCCCAACAAATTTGAAGGAAGGGATTCACGAAGCTATGTTCGTAGTTATTGCTTTTCCTGTGGTGAGAATGAAACCTTTTGATTGTCTTAAGGTGTAAGCAGGTAGTTATACACTTCACTGTGGATAATTGAGAATCACTATTTGGTTCTGTAAGCATTCTACTTTACATGTAAAATATTGCTTGTTTCCCTTGAATTAGTCTTTTTTTATATGACGACTCTTACAAAAGAGCCCATTATTTTTAACAGCCGGAGCTTCTTTTATTTTAAATTATCACCATGATCTTTTTGTTGACACATTTAAGGTTAAGTGCTACCAGCATGCGCTTTTAACTCTTGTCCATTTCATTAATGAATCTTCTAATTGAACAGTTTACTGTATGATACCGGAACTAATTCAAAACCAGCATAAACGGAAAACAATTTCATTAATCAACTGATTTAGGGTTACAGAACACGACTCAAAACTGAATTAAGATGCAACAACAACAATTCCTGGCTTNACTGTATGATACCGGAACTAATTCAAAACCAGCATAAACGGAAAACAATTTCATTAATCAACTGATTTAGGGCTACAGAACACGACTCAAAACTGAATTAAGATGCAACAACAACAATTCCTGGCTATAGTCGGAAGAGAAGACTCACGGGCTTCGGCGAGGTGGTTGAGGAGTAGTTGTGGTAGGTTGAAGATGGAGTAGATGGGGGAAGGTGAGGGTGAAGGTCACCTGTGGCTGGGTATTGGGGGAAAGGGATAGAAGGCTGATGATGGGGTTTGGGAGAGGATGTGCAGCAGGTAGGACTGCAGGGAAAGGTTGGTAGGGTGCTGGTTGGAGGCGTGGAGGAGTGGATAGCAATGGCTGCTGCAAGGGAAGGGATGACAAGGTGCTGGGTGGACTGGAGGGCTGTACAGTGAAGCTGCAGTAGTAAAAGGGGGTAGCAGGACAGCTGGCAGGAGATGGGATGGCCGATGGCTAAGGGAGGTGAAGGAGAAGTGATAGGGAGGAAGATAGGATACAACACCACCTCGGAGCGGGATACAACCGAAGCACCACCCATCGTTGAATACAACCATAGTAAAGGAAGCGGAGACTCCACACATAATTTGAAACAACAATCAAATAACACATAACCCTTATTCTCTCAAACAACAAATAAAAGGACTCCAAACAGGTGGGAAACAAAAAAGGAAAGGGGAAGGGGATGGCGGCAGTGGTGCCCCTTCTAATTGCTGCTCAATCCAGCAGGAGCTGGAACTGCAATCACTGGGACCGATTCTGCCAGTCAATCTGCCAGTTAATTCAGCCGGCTGGCCTCCTCAGCCCCGTNGGATGATCAGGATCAGATGATCATAAGAAACATTAATGTGATTTTTAATGAGAAGATTATGTACAAGGACAAGACTAGTATGACTTCTGAAGTAGCCCCTCAGGAATCTGAGTTGGTAAGGTATGATGATCTACCAGAGGTCACAATATATGACAGTGATGAAAGTGTTGAGGAGAGTGGGTGCGGGCACCCATTTCTATTGTTCAGCAGTCAGTTTCAGAGCAGTCCATCCCTACAGCTACAGTTTGCAGGTTAGTCAGGAATAGACGTTATTCTCAGTGTTACTCACCAACCTTAAACTACATTCTGTTGACAGATGGTGAAGAACCACAGAATTATGAAGAAACCTTGCAAGATGAAAATTCGAGCAAGTGGAAGCTAACCATGAAAGAAGAGATGAATTATCTGCTAAGAAATCAAACATGAGAGCTGACAAAACTTCCACAAGGGAATAAAATATTGCACAATAAATGAGTATACCGGGTGAAAACTGAGCGTAATGATACTAAGAGGTACAAAATTAGACTTGTTGTAAAATGCTTTTAGCTAAGACAGAGCATTGGATATTCTGAGATATTCTCCTGTGGTGAAACTCACAAACATCAGAATGGTACTGCCCATGGTGGCTACCGAAGATCTATTTTTTGAGCAGTTAGACGTGAAGACAGTCTTTCTTCATGGAGACCTTGAAAAAGACATCTACATGCACCAACCTGAGGGGTTTCTGGTACAGGGAAAGGAAGATCCAGTTTGCAGACTAAAGAAAGCTTGTATGACTTGAAGCAAGCTCCTAGACAGTGACACAAGAAATTTGATAATTTTATGCACAATACATGGTACAGTAGATGTCAGACGGATCACTGTTGCTATGTCAGATATTTTGACAATTCTTATATTATTTTACTGTTGTATGTGGAAGACATGCTTATTGCAAGGGCTAGTATTGATGAGATCAATAATCTAAATAAGCAGATGTCAGGGCACTTTGCAATGAAGGATTTGGGAGATGCAAACAATGAGAATTGTTAGAGTCAGAGACACGTTGAGACTTTCACAGGCTGAATATGTGAAAAAAAGTACTCAGCAGGTTCAATATGGACAAAACCAAACCAGCTGATACACCTTTGTGCAGTCACTTCTGACTCAACAAGAATCAGTCATCCAAGTCAGAGGAGGAACAAGACCACATGAGCAAGGTTCCTTACGCTTCCGCTATTGGTTCACTTATGTATGCTATGGTTTGCACAAGATCTGATATTGCTCATGCAGTGAGAGTAGTGAACAGATACATGAGTAATTCTGGGGAGGAATATTGAGAAGCTGTGAAGTGGATCTTGAGGTACCTAAAGGATTCTTCAGAAACCTGCTAGTGTTTCTCAAGAAAAAGCTTGGAGGTACAGGGCTACATTGATGCTAACTTAGTTGGAGATGTTGACAGCAGGAAGAGTACTACAAATTATGTATATACTTTTGGTGGTACTGCAGTGTCATGGGACTCAAATCTCCAGAAAACAGTTTCTTTGTCTACTGCAGAAGCTGAATATATTACAGTGTCAGAGACTGCAAATGAGATGATATGACTGCAGAGTTTCTTTGAATGATTGAGTAAGGAGGTTCGAAAGGGCACTCTCTACAGTGATAGTCAGAGCGCCATATTCCTTGACCGAAATCCAACATTTCAATCCAGAACTAAGCACATTCAGATCGGGTATCACATCATGTGATCACTGTTAGATGACGGACAGNAAATCAACTGATTATGAGGGGAGAGTGATTTCATTCGAGATATATCTACACTCAATAGGTTGAATATTATTGCATAAGTGATTCGATGGATAATTGCTATATATAAGTGGAAAGTACAAGGAAAAATAATGCAAATGCAAATATATTCTTAGCAAATACTGCCCTCTCAAATAATTCGGTTAGGCTATTGGCCATGAGGAAATATGGTTGTCATTCACGAACATATGTATGTTTTTAAGACAAATGCTCAAATATTATTAACAATAGGTGAGGCAAATAATAGTGGAAGCGAAGTGAATTTTATTTTAATTTTTAATTTCTTTGGCAGGCAATTTTCCACCCACAAAAATGCATGTTCTAGTAGTAGAGAGGATATGATATGAATGTTGACTATCTATAGGAGGTTTTTTTTGAGGCTCTTGGATGTATTTAACATGTTGCGATGATACCCCCACATTAGAAGGGCTCGAAGGCATCTAATTGTTGAGGTAAAAGGATTTTATTAAGGATATATGAACATTCTCATTTGGTTGAATATTATTGATGAGGTGGTAATACTTGTAAATTTAAAACCTGAAATAAATTTAATTATCAAAATCAATTTCACAACATAATTTTCTTGGTTGAGGTGGATAGTTGCATGCATGTTAACAAGTATTGTGTTATAAACTAGCTTAGAGGGTTGAAGCTTTTGATTGTTCAATCAATAGGAAGGGTAGTTCTATTTTTGTTTTATTTGAAAACAATTTTTTTTTGTGTTCTGCCATGGATTGAGTAATTACAATCTCACCATAACCACAAATAAATTAAACATGAAGGTATATTTATGAGATACTAATGCTCATTATTCCATTAATTTATATGCAAAATACTTGAAATGAGCAATCTCATTACAATTTTACTTGTGTATGATTCCATTATTGTAACAACCTATTTAATCCATCCTTTGTTACTATTGTATTGATATAACAACACAACAACAATAAAGCCTTTGTCCCACTTAGCGGGGACAATTGTATTGACGATATAATTTTATCGAACTATTTGATATAGAATCATCATGCGCTCACATAGAATTAAGAACACTATGATTTATATTGAAGATAAGTTATCAAGAGGGTGCATATATTAAATGGATTTTTTTTCTGAACTCATTTGGCTCCTTTAATTTAGTTAAAATAAAATTTTAAGCTCTTTTTTAATGAGTTTGACACACTTTTTCTTTTGTTACCTAGTCTCAGTAGAAGAGCTCTCTCATTGGATTCTTAGTAGACTTTCTTAGTGACTAGGTGGATATTAACGGTTTGTTTGGGGCAGCTGCAACTTGTTGAATAATCTGCTGATCAACAACTTATTCGGAGAAACTGGATGACTGTTTGGTTTGTGCTGTTTGAAAATAGCTGATTTGGAGATTGTTCTTGATAAATGACCATTCTGCCCCTGTGCAGTGAAGGTGTTTGCAACAGAACTGTCATAGCAATATATTTGAATAATGATCAGTTCAGATTGGTTTTACCAGATTTAAATTTGATGGAATAGGGTTTAAATATTATTAAATTTTAATTATAACAAGGTGAGTTCAATATTGACTTTCATGAATCAAGTCAACACTTTTTTTGAACCATCTTTCAAACTTTTGTATTTCTATGAATTTTTTTTCACAATCACCACTTATTAAGGAATCATGTTAAATACATTCCAATAGCATGATTTTTTTTAATCAAGTGCTACACGAGCATCAGAATTGACACCCAAATACAAACAATGCGAATTGGTTGGATTTGCCTGCTTACATGTATATTTTCTCAGTGATGAATATAGAAAATATGAAACCATTCAAGCCTTCAATGCTGGACGACGAGATGTTATATCGAATTGATAGATCCAATAGTGGCGTACACGAATATTCTGTTTATAAAAATGGTATAATTAAATCTTTAGTCTAGAAAAAGTCATCCAATTTAGATGTTATGCTGTTGAATTTCTAATAGACTAGTAACCTAACAATCGCTCCAAATCAGCCTTCTATCTCAGTACATAAAACTTAAATCCTACAAGTCTTGTAGGATAAGATGTTGTCCAACCAATGTACTTACCAAATTGTTCATCTACTACATCACTTTCAGACATTACATTCTTTCAACCACTTATTGGCAACAAGTAAAACAGATTCCAATCAACTAAGCAACGATTAACACAAAAATATCGCAAGAGTATTTTCCATAAAAATTGAACCAGTTTCTAAACACCGGATGCAAGGGAAGAAAAAAACCTAGAAACAAGTTCAACAAATAACTTTCCAGTAAAAACAGAAGAAGGTAAGAAAAAGAATGCGACCTGAACATGGCGGCTGTCGAGCTTCTTGATTCTGTAGCCGAGCTGCACTGTACCAAAAGATTTGATATCGGTGAAGACTCCTTTGCACTGAAAAACTCGCTTCCCCAATCGAGCGACTAGATTCATAATTGCTTCCTTCTTCACCAACGGCTTAGCAAGCCACATGCAATTGTATAGCTGCATTTTTGATATCTCCTTCTCTTCTTTTCCTTGCAGTACTCCAACATTGCCGTGTTGCTATCCCCGCTTGCGCTCCTCCAACGGTTCAAGGAAAACACAAAGTGGGGAGAAATAGACAGAGAAATTAAGCCAATTGATCATTCGCCTGCTTTGCCGTGTTCTACGAATGAAGGAGCCAATCGAGGGAGAAGACAAACAGAAGGGCACTGGAGAAAAAGCGAGATCGAAAACACATTTTGATCCCCGGGGTCGATCTTGTGGCCTCGTCTTTTAAACGGAGCTTAGCACCGTTTTTCGGAAAAGCATCCCGAACACAAAAAACAAACACCCAAGCGGCGTTTTGAAAACACTTAACGCACCAAATAAGCTGCCCCAAACGAACCTCAAATCAAGCACTGGAGGAAAAGCGAGATCGAAAACACATTTTGATCCGCGGGGTCGATCCCGTGTCCGCGTCTTTTAAACGGAGCTTAGCACCGTTTTTCGGAAAAGCATCCCGAACACAGAAAACAAACACCCAAGCGGCGTTTTGAAAACACTTAACGCACCAAATAAGCTGCCCCAAACGAACCTCAAATCAAGCACTGAACCTAAAGCTAAAGAAACTAATTTTCATTGGTTCAAAATGAACTCAAGGTGATCCCTAACTCACTTAGAATAAAGTTAGTTTGACCACAACTAGGTCATAAAAATCAAGAAAAATCAAATTATATCATAGGACTCAATTCACTAGTGGTCACTCCGATTTAAAGTCTAGCTCAAAATTATATTTCACAAGTCACATCATATTCATCATCATATTTGATGGGGCATGTGATGAGCACAACATTGATTATCTACTTTATTTTATGTGAATTTCTACACACAAAATATCATTTGCATGAAATATTTGAAAAGAAATTTCTTCGGAATTTTATTTTGCAAAACGGATTGAACGAGCACATTTAGATCGCTGAGATGGTTCAAATGAGTTTATTTGAATCTAATCGAACCTTGTTTCACATGCATAAAAAAATCTAAAAAGATTATATTTTATTATATATGTATACCATGCAATATTATATTACTGAATTTAAAATCCCCATTCATATGGACAATAATAGGATGCATCTATTTGTTTATTATAAAATAAATATTCAACATTTTTAAATGAAGAAACAGTCAAATAATGTTGTTCTAGGTTGAACTGTATAAGGGCAGAGCTCTTCTCCCCATTTACTTTTTTTTTGGGGGTTTAAAGCATCAATTTGTGTGAAATTGTTGAGTAAAGACTTAAAAACATGTTAATTGGGTTATGTTGGGTTGAACACTCTAATTTTGCAAGGGTACATATATTGACTTTTAATCCCTTTTGTGTGAAATTGAAGCTGATTTTTTATATAAAATGCTATTTTATATGGAAAATACCATAGTGTATTACAACTTCTATATATGATATTTTGCTTTTTACCAGCAAAAAATCATTGATTTCTTAGTAGTATTTTAACTCTAAGCATAATTTTGTTTACTTTTTCTTTAAACTTTTTTGCCTTTACATGATGAGTACAAAATGGGAATCCTTGTGTTGATATGACTATCTTTTTTCTCTCTTCTATCAAAATACTATTAATTCTATTTGCTTCAAATCCAAGTTTTATTACAACTTCTTGGATATGTTATACTTCTCAAATCTTCTCATATTTGCTCCCAAAATACGAGGGAGGGACAAATGCTATTTAAGCTAACGACTTCATGCCTATAAAGCATGTCATTCATAGAGTTTGCACTTTTAGTAGATTTTCCGATGCCCAAATGAATCTCTTTAAACTATTGTGCATATTATATACATAAGGTAAACTTTTACCCTTTAGAAGGATTGTAGCTTATAGACAATTCTTCCACATATTTGAATGATTTAGATTTAAAGTAGATATAAAATAATAATGGGGTTTTAACATAACAACCACCCAAAACATTGAATATAATATTTTAACCTCCCAAACTTAAACATAACATTTTAATCACTTTTTCCATCACAACTACTCTCCACTACCCACTAGTGAAGACTTTAAGTGAAAGTTTTCGGTTTTTAAAATGTTATATTTAAAGTTTGGGTGGTTAATATGTTATATTCAATATTTTGTTGTTGATATGTAAAAATCCTGTTAATGAATATGAAATTGGGAATTGAAAAAGGAGGATTATCTATCTTAAACCTCAACCATCAAAGATGTAGATGGATAATGTATGTTAATGTAAGATCTATTAATTTAAAAGTTTCTATTCTTCTTAAATATAGTTCTCTAAATATTATATGTTTCATTGAGAGCTTGTTGTCCAATTAAATAATTAAATTGTCGTTCATTTTTATATCCTTGACTGTTATCATCTAATAGGAGGTTCAAGATAGTTGGCTGTGTGATATTGAATTTAAAAGTTTGTCCAACTTTTTTTTCACTTTCTCCTTTAAACCCTATTCCAATCCCCCTCCTTCTCTTTATCCATGAACGACCATTCTTGCATGCTGGCAATGATGAGAATGGCATTGCTATGCTGATTTTTTACTTTCTTGTGTTCATTCTTTAGTGGAAGATGTGAGTGATCTCTGGCCGAGTGTTAAGGAGGGATTTGAAGAACGCTTGCCTCTAAAGAAGGCTCTTCTTAGTAACAAAACTCGAAATATTGTCAATGTGGAGAATCTACATGCAGAGTTTATATTGACAACTGATTCAAGGCTACGCAGCCGTTTTTCACAGGAACTGTCTGTTTTCTGGTTCCGAGAACCATATGCAACTGTTGTTCTTGTTACTTGTGAGGTACATCATAAATCTATCTTGTAATTTCACAAAATTTGCATATTTTCCCTTATAGAAAAAATGCCTTGTTGAAATGGATTTTTTCTGTTGATAAATTTGCTTATTGTTGTCACCAGGATCTTGATGAGTTCAAGACAATTTTAAAGCCACGGCTAAAACTAATCGTCCAAAATGATGAGCGGGAGTGGTTTATTGTATTTGTGTCAAGAGCTCATCCCAACAATGATCAAGCAACTAAGATGGCTAAAAAAATATATGCTAGACTTCAGGCTGATTTCAGTTCAAAAAAGAGGGAGAGGTATAACACATATTANTTAATTAATTTTTGTATTTATTTTAAAATGAATTTTGTTTGATCATAATAGTGTTGCATTATTAATTTTTTTTTTAAAAATAATATTAGTATATAAGACCAAAGTCGTACAAGTTTCTCAGTCGGACTCGGAGCAGAAAAGAGACCCGCGGCCTGTGTGTCCTGTCGCAGATCCAGCTGAGTCTGGTAGGTAGATCAAACCCCCAACTGCTTCTCTCGAGCGGAAGACCCTGAGAGAAACTTCTCCTCCCGCCTTCGAAGTCTGAAAGCTTCGCTTCCTTATGCCCTGCCATGGCTGCGGCCTCCGGCCCTATATCCCACATGTGACGTCTCCGATCCGCCATGGCGAATTACTTGGCTCAGTTCCAGACCATTAAGAGCTCCTGCGACCGCTTAATCATTGCGGGTAAAACCTAACCTGTTCCCTTGCTTTATGCTAAACCCTAGCATAATGCTTTCCGCTTTCTGTTTTCCCATGCATCTTTTAGATCTTCTTCTTGGTGGTGTGATTGTCTATGCGTTTGGTAGGAATTCAGTTTGTTTTTGTAGAGGGCAGATTTTTTTTGGTGCTAGGATCGACATAAGTTATTCTGAGCTTTTTATTGATTGAAATTGGAGGAAGGGGTCCTGAAATCAAACTCTTTTGAAATTTGTTGAAATTTCTGATGGATTATTGCAATGAAGCCGTGGAGTATCTGGAAAAGGTTCTTGATAAGTTTGATGAGATATTGAAGTGCATATATCTTAATTTATTATCAAATTGAGGACAGTTGACATATAAGAAATAGGGTTTTCATTGAGGGCTTGAGTATTAACATTTTGAACAATGAGTCGAATAATATTATGGGTTAGTCCCGCGGACAATCGTGCAAGTGAATTGTCTTTTCTGTTCCCAAAAAATCTATTTTATACTGGATCCTTCACGAACTAAACGAGAAAATTTTCACTCGCTAGCTGCTGTAGAGGAAAAAATGATTGAATTTGAACTACTTGGAGTAGGTTGTCCACAAGGTTGAAAAGCTTTTGATTGCATTTTTTCTGATGGCCTCATGTCTCTACACCTGAAGAACTTTAAATCAACTGATTATGAGGGGAGAGTGATTTCATTCGAGATATATCTACACTCAATAGGTTGAATATTATTGAATAAGTGATTGGACGGATAATTGCTATATTTAAGTGGAAAGTACCAGGAAAAATAATGCAAATGCAAATATATTCTTAGTAAATACTGCCCTTTCAAATAATTCGGTTAGGCTATTGGCCATGAGGAAATATGGTTGTCATTTACGAACATATGTATGTTTTTTAGACAAATGTTCAAATATTATTAACAATAGGTGAGGCAAATAATAGTGGAAGCGAAGTGACTTTTATTTGCCAAATTCCATTTTATTTTAATTTTTAATTTCTTTGGCAGGCAACTTTCCACCCACAAACATGCATGTTCTAGTAGTAGAGAGGATATGATATGAATGTTGACTGTCTATAGGAGGTTTTTTTCGAGGCTCTTGGATGTATTTAACATGTTGCAATGATACCCCCACATTAGAAGGGCTTGAAGACATCTAATTGTTGAGGTAAAAGGATTTTATTAAGGATATATGAACATTCTCATTTGGTTGAATATTATTGATGAGGTGGTAATACTTGTAAATTTAAAACCTGAAATAAATTTAATTTATCAAAATCAATTTCACAACATATTTTCATGGTTGAGGTGAATAGTTGCATGCATGTTAACAAGTATTGTGTTATAAACTAGCTTAGAGGGTTGAAACTTTTGATTGTTCAATCAATAGGAAGGGTAGTTCTATTTTTGTTTTATTTGAAAACAATTTTTTTTTGTGTTCTGCCATGGATTGAGTAATTACAATCTCACCATAACCACAAATAAATTAAACATGAAGGTATATTTATGAGATACTAATGCTCATTATTCCATTAATTTATATGAAAAATACTCGAAATGAGCTTTCTCATTAAAATGCTACTTGTGCATGATTCCATTATTATAACAATCTATTTAATCCATCCTTTGTTACTATTGTATTGATACAACAACACAACAACAATAAAGCCTTTGTCCCACTTAGTGGGGAAAATTGTATTGACGATATGATTTTATTGAACTGTGTGATATAGAATCATCGTGCGCTCACATAGAATTAAGAACACTATGATTTATATTGAAGATAAGTTACCAAGAGGGTGCATATATTAAATGGATTTTCTTTGAACTCATTTGGCTCCTTTAATTTAGTTAAAATAAAAGTTTAAGCTCTTTTTTAATGAGTTCGACACACTTTTCCTTTTGTTACCTTGTCTCAGTATAAGAGCTCTCTAATTGGATTCTTAGTAGACTTAGTGACTAGGCGGATATTAAGGGTTTGTTTGGGATAGCTGCAACTTGTTGAATAATCTGCTGATCAACAACTTATTCGGATAAGCTAGATGACTGTTTGGTTTGTGCTGTTTGAAAATAGCTAATTTGGAGATTGTTCTAGATAAATGACCATTCTGCCCCTGTGCAGTGAAGGTGTTTGCAACAGAACTGTCATAGCAATATATTTGAATAATGATCAGTTCAGATTGGTTTTACCCGATTTAAATTTGATCGAAGGGTTTAAATATTATTAAATTTTAGTTTTAACAAGGTGCGTCCAATATTGACTTTCATGAATCAAGTTAACTCTTTTTTTTGAACCATCTTTCAAACTTTTGTATTTCTATGAAATTTTTTTCACAATCACCACTTATTAAGGAATCGTGTTAAATACATTCCAATAACATGATTTTTTTAATCAAGTGCTACACGAGCATCAGAATTGACACCCAAATACAAACAATGCCAATTGGTTGGATTTGTCTGCTTACATGTATATCTTCTCAGTGATGAATATAGAAAATCTGAAGCCATTCAAGCCTTCAATGCTGGACGACGAGATGTTATATCGAATTGATAGATCCTATAGTGACGTACACGAATATTCTGTTTATTACAATGGTATAATTAAATCTATAGTCTGGAAAAAGTCATCCGATTTAGATGTTATGTTGTTGAATTTCTAATAGACTAGTAACCTAACAATCGCTCCAAACCAACCTTCTATCTCAGTACATAAAACTTAAATCCTACAAGTCCTGTAGGATAAGATGTTTTCCAACCAATGTACTTACCAAATTGTTCATCTACTACATCACTTTCAGACATTACATTCTTTCAACCACTTATTGGCAACAAGTAGAACAAATTCCATTCAACTAAGCAACAATTAACACAAAATATCGCAAGAGTAATTTCCATAAAAATTTAACCAGTTTCTAAACACCGGATGCAAGGGAAGAAAAAAACCTAGAAACAAGTTCAACAAATAACTTTCTAGTAAAAACAGGAGAAGGTAAGAAAAAGAATGCGACCTGAACATGGTATCTGTCGAGCTGCTTGATTTTGTAGCCGAGCTGCG
Organism: Phalaenopsis hybrid cultivar; assembly: GCA_002079205.1. NCBI lineage: Eukaryota > Viridiplantae > Streptophyta > Magnoliopsida > Asparagales > Orchidaceae > Phalaenopsis > Phalaenopsis hybrid cultivar. The sequence continues at coordinate 224,147 of JXCR01048701.1, read as the reverse complement.
CTGTACCAAAGGATTTGATATTGGTGAAGACTCCTTTGCACTGAAAAACTCGCTTCCCCAATCGAGCGAATAGATTCATAATTGCTTCTTCACCGACAGCTTAGCAAGCCACATGCAATTGTATAGCTGCATTTCTGATATCTCCTTCTCTTCTTTTCCTTGCAGTACTCCAACATTGCCGTGTTGCTATCCCCGCTTGCGCTCCTCCGACGGTTCGAGGAAAACACACAATGGGGAGAAATAGATGGAGAAATTAAGCCAATTGATCATTCGCCTGCTTTGCCGTGTTCTACGAATGAAGGAGCCAATTGAGGGAGAAGACAGTCAGAAGGGCACTGGAGGAAAAGCGAGATCGAAAACGCATTTTGATCCGCGGGGTCGATCCCTTTGCTGCGTCTTTTAAACGGAGCTTAGCGCCGTTTTCGGAAAAACATCCCGAACGCAAAAACAAACACCCAAGCGTCGTTTTGAAAACGCTTAACACACCAAATAAGTTGCCACAAACGAACCTCAAATCAAGCACTGAACCTAAAGCTAAAGAAACTAATTTTCATTGGTTCAAAATGAACTCAAGGTGATCCCCAACTCACTTAGAATAAAGTTAGTTTGACCACAACTAAGTCATAAAAAATCAGGAAAAATCAAATTATATCATAGGACTCAATTCACTAGTGGTCACTCCGATTTAATGTCTAGCTCAAAATTATATTTCACAAGTCACATCATATTCATCATTATATTTGATGGGGCATGTGATGAGCACAACATTGATTATCTACTTTATTTTATGTGAATTTCCACACACAAAATATCATTTGCATGAAATATTTGAAAAGAAATTTCTTCGGAATTTTATTTTGCAAAACGGATTGAACGAGCACATTTAGATCGCTGAGATGGTTCAAATGAGTGTATTTGAATCTAATCGAACCTTGTTTCACATGCATAAAAAATTCTAAAAAGATTATATTTTATTATGTATGTATACCATGCAATATTATATTACTGAATTTAAAATCCCCATCCATATGGACAATAATAGGATGCATCTATTTGTTTATTATAAAATAAATATTCAACATTTTTAAATGAAGAAACAGTCAAATAATGTTGTTCTAGGTTGAACTGTATAAGGGCAGAGCTCTTCTCCCTATTTACTTTTTTTTGGGGGGTTTAAAGCATCAATTTGTGTGAAATTGTTTAGTAAGACTTAAAAACATGTTAATTGGGTTATGTTGGGTTGAGCACTCTAATTTTTCAAGGGTACATATATTGACTTTTAATCCCTTTTGTGTGATATTGAAGCTGATTTTTTTTATAAAATACTATTTTATATGGAAAATATCATAGTGTATTACAACTTCTACATATGATATTTTGCTTTTTTCCCTAAGTATAATTTTGTTTACTTTTACCTTAGACTTTTTTGCCTTTACATGACGAGTACAAAATGGGAATCCTTGTGTTGATATGACTGTCTTTTTTCTCTCTTCTATCAAAATAATATTAATTCTATTTGCTTCGAATCCAAGTTTTATTACAACTTCTTGGATATGTTATACTTTTCAAATCTTCTCATATTTGCTCCCCAAATACGAGGGAGGGACAAATGCTATTTAAGCTAACGACTTCATGCCTATAAAGCATGTCATTCATAGAGTTTGCACTTTTAGTAGATTTTCCGATGCCCAAAAGAATCTCCTTAAATCTATTGCATTTTCTATTGTGCATATTATATACTTAAGGTAGACTTAAAACCCTTTATAAGGATTTTAGCTCACATCCTCCTACATTATAGACCATTCTTCCACATATTTGAATGATTGAGATTTAAAGTAGATATAAAATAATAATGGGGTTTTAACATAACAACCACTTAAAACATTGAATATAACATTTTAACCACCCAAACTTAAACATAACATTTTAATCACTTTTCCATCACAACTACTCTCCTCTACCCACTAGTGAAGACTTTAAGTGAAAGTTTTCGGTTTTTAAAATGTTATATTTAAAGTTTGGGTGGTAATATGTTTTATTCAATATTTTGTTGTTGATATGTAAAAATCCCGTTAATGAAATATGAAATTGGGAATTGAAAAAGGAGGATCATCTATCTTAAACCTCAAGCATCAAAGATGTAGATGGATATTGTATGTTAATGTAAGATCTATTAATTTAAAAGTTTCTATTCTTCTTAAATATAGTTCTCTAAATATTATATGTTTCATTGAGAGCTTGTTGTCCAATTAAATAATTAAATTGTCGTTCATTTTTTTATCCTTGACTGTTATCATCTAATAGGAGGTTCAAGATAGTTGGCTGTGTGATATTGAATTTAAAAGTTTGTCCAACTTTTTTTTCACTTTCTCCTTTAAACCCTATTCCAATCCCCCTCCTTCTCTTTATCCATGAACGGCCATTCTTGCATGCTGGCAATGATGAGAATGGCATTGCTATGCTGATTTTTTACTTTCTTGTGTTCATTCTTTAGTGGAAGATGTGAGTGATCTCTGGCCGAGTGTTAAGGAGGGATTTGAAGAACGCTTGCCTCTAAAGAAGGCTCTTCTTAGTAACAAAACTCGAAATATTGTCAATGTGGAGAATCTACATGCAGAGTTTATATTGACAACTGATTCAAGGCTACGCAGCCGTTTTTCACAGGAACTGTCTGTTTTCTGGTTCCGAGAACCATATGCAACTGTTGTTCTTGTTACTTGTGAGGTACATCATAAATCTATCTTGTAATTTCACAAAATTTGCATATTTTCCCTTATAGAAAAAATGCCTTGTTGAAATGGATTTTTTCTGTTGATAAATTTGCTTATTGTTGTCACCAGGATCTTGATGAGTTCAAGACAATTTTAAAGCCACGGCTAAAACTAATCGTCCAAAATGATGAGCGGGAGTGGTTTATTGTATTTGTGTCAAGAGCTCATCCCAACAATGATCAAGCAACTAAGATGGCTAAAAAAATATATGCTAGACTTCAGGCTGATTTCAGTTCAAAAAAGAGGGAGAGGTATAACACATATTACTTTATTACATCGGGGAGAATAAAATTATTCATTTTTGCAATTTGCGAAGGAAGCACTTCCATTTGAAATGAATATTTTTGCAATCATATTTTTTTATTTCAGTTCTGTTTTCACATCAAAATCAGTATGCAATGCACACAAACTGGTCTTCTTAATGTGGACAACATAATGCAGAACAAAAATTTACTAGCCCAATTCATGAGTTAATTTTCTCTCTATTCTTTCATGCTGATTTTTTTATAGAGCATGCACCTAGCATGGATTGGTTCATTTCTAGATGGTTATTGGTCTGTTGTCGAATTCAATTTTGAGATTTGGACTATTTCACACCCAGGTGCTGTAAACTGGATTTGCAAGGACCAGATCCAAATTTTTGGGAAGATTTGGATTCTAAAATAGTTGAATCAATTCGAAATTCATTAGATCGGCGTGTTCAATTTTATGAGGAGGAAATTCGCAAGCTCACTGAACAACGTTTCATGCCCGTCTGGAGTTTCTGTAACTTCTTTATTTTAAAGGTGCTGATGCCCATGATTTTTTCTACTTAGGCTACAATATTTGCCGTTTATATATTGTATCATTTGGAACTTCTGTTTTTAAGTTGGATGCTACATAATTTGTAGGAAAGCCTGGCCTTCATGTTTGAGATGGCCCACCTTCTTGAGGATGCCTTGTGTGAATATGATGAACTAGAACTTTGCTATTTAGAAACAGGTTCCAATCCTTTCTACTTCAATGATTTGGCATTTATCCACTCAATATTTGCAATATTAAGCTTGATATTGTATTCTGTAATCATTTGGGAGTTTGTTTGGATAATGGGATTGGCTATATGTCAGTAACATATTCAGCTGTTTCTCTTTGCAATGTTCTTCAATTTCTTGATTTCCTTATTTCAATGGCATTGTCCTCTGATCGTAAATGTTATTCATCTGGCAAGCTGACTTGAGCATCATGACAGTAGGCATTATGTGATTATTGTTATTGATTGTTGCTAGATATAATTTAAAAGTTTGTGTTTTAAAGATTGGCATGCCTATCGCATATATCGAAAGCTAGACTGCAATATGGATAGTAAACTCGAAAGTTTCCCTAACGGCGTCCATATTCACTTGTTTTTCTTACTTTGTAATATTCGAATGACATAATGCAAGTTGGAAAGCACATGCTGGTATCCAAGAATCCCCAACAAATTTTGAAGGAAGGGATTCGCGAAGCTATGTTCGTAGTTATTGCTTTTCCTATGGTGAGAATGAAACCTTTTTGATTGTCTTAAGGTGTAAGCAGGTAGTTATACACTTCACTGAGGATAATTGAGAATCGCTAGTTGGTTCTATAAGCATTCTACTTTACATGTAAAACATGCTTGTTTCCCTTGAATTAGTTTTTCTTAATATGACGACCCTTACAAAAGAGCCCATTATTTTTAACAGCTGGGGCTTCTTTTATTTTAAATTATCACCATGTTCTTTTTTGTTGACACATTTAAGGTTAAGTGCTACGAGCATGCGCTTTTAACTCTTGTCCATTTCATTAATGAATCTTCTACTTAAACAGTTTACTGTATGATACCGGAACTAATTCAAATCCAGCATAAACGGAAAACAATTTCATTAATCAACTGATTTAGGTTTACAGAACACGACTCAAAACTGAATTAAGATGCAACAACAACAATTCCCGGCTAGGGTCGGAAGAGAAGACTCACGGGCTTCGGCGAGGTGGTTGAGGAGTAGTTGTGGTAGGTTGAAGATGGAGTAGATGGGGGAAGGTGAGGGTGAAGGTCACCATTGGCTGGGTATTATGGGAAAGGGATAGAAGGCTGATGATGCGGTTTTGGAGAGGATCGGCAGCAGGTAGGACTGCAGGGAAAGGTTGGTAGGGGTTGGAGGCCTGGAGGAGTGGATAGCAATGGGTGCTGCTAGGGAAGGGATGACAAGGTGCTGGGAGGTAGACTGGAGGGCTGGACAGTGAAGCTGCAGTAGTAAAAGGGGGTAGCAGGACAGCTGGGAGGAGATGGGATGGCCGATGGCTAAGGGAGGTGAAGGAGAAGTGATAGGGAGGAAGATATGATACAACACCACCTCGGAGCGGGATACTACCGAAGCACCACCCATCGTCGAATACAGCCATAGTAAAGGAAGCGGAGACTCCACACATAATTTGAAACAACAATCAAAGAAAACATAACCCTTATTCTCTCAAGCTACAAATAAAAGGACTCCAAACAGGTGGGAAACAAAAAAGGAAAGGGGAAGGGGCTGGCGGCAGTGGTGCCCCTTCTAATTGCTGCTCAATCCAGCAGGAGCTGGAACTGCAGTCACTGGGACCGATTCTGCCAGTCCATCTGCTAGTTAGTTCAGTCGGCTGGCCTCCTCAGCCCCGCGTCACTGTCATTCAAATATAAGTCATGGCGTGGCAAACTGATTAACAATGATACATTTTTCAATTTGCAGTGAACTTGTCTTTGGTTGTTTGTTGGAAATTTAAGAAACTCTATAAAAATTAGAGTTTTCATGCAAGTTTGTGGCTATTATTCATGGATATCTGATTTTTCCGGATATCTTATTTTTCCATAATTTCTGAACTGCATTTTATTTTGTTTTTCTGTGATATCTTAACTTAGGTTAGCCTATTCCAGCTTCATTTTCATTTATAAACTATCCCTTGTTTCCAATCCGTCACATTGATTCTACCAATGGAGATAGAATAATGATGTGAAATAAAGAATAAAAACAAATTGTAACTATTTCTTTCTAGGAGCTAGTGTATTTCGGTATTTAATTATTTTGGAAAAATCTGTTGAAGATGAAATTAGGACTTCATACGAAAACCATGTTTATGGATATTGTGGAGAATTTCAGAGGTATTTTGAAGGTTTATTCCACTTTTATGAAGTAAAGGGAAATTAGGTTTTCATTCCTACAAAATATTGCAGTGAAACACTCTACTTCTAGCCATAATTGCTGTAAGCTTCTTAATAACAGCGATTGACAACCCTTTGGAAAGGAGCATTTCATCTGCATGATAACTGGCACCTAGGAAACTCTAGACAACTCTCTCTTGTTTTTATTGAAATTGGTTGGTGGAAGGCTTTTTATTCCTCTTTGTTCTTGTGAATTTATTTACGACCAGCTTCAATGGTTTCCTTGAATAAGTAATGAGTGTCCCTCTCTAGTTTTTTATGACACAGAAAGAGGTAAGAAAACCAAATTCAACCCGGCGCTAACCCATTGAAACCAAATGATGTGTCCTTAAGAAAATTCTATATGTACGCATTTTGAGCTACCTTGGTCTTTCTGCAGCAATCTCAATTTCAACACGGTTGTAGAGATGAGGATGATCCTACTTGTTTGACACTTAATTTCCTCGATTTCTTTGACACTAAGTTCCTGAATAATCAAATTCAATTCCAAGGCAAATGTATTTACTGGAAATCTGCATGTTACTTTGAGTTAGTAAGCATCTTCAAGTTCTTATTTATGTTTGTATGACTTGCTTTTTTTGAGAAGACTGGAAGGAGATTTATTAAAATTTGTTCAGTTAGTCATTGTAATCCACTACATGACTTCACCACTATGAAACCCTGTTCTGTATTTTCTACATACCAGCTTTTTATGATACAGAAAGAGGCAAGAAAGCAAAATTTGACCTGACACTAACCCATTAAATGATATGTACTTAAAAAGATTCTATACGTACACCTTTTGAGCTACCTTGGTCTTTCTGCAGAAATCTCGATTACAACACAGTTGTATCGATGAGGATGATCCCAACTTGTTTGCCACCTAATCTCCTCGATTGCTTTTGTTGGGTTATGTGGAGCCCGGTCCACTTCATCCTAAATTGCAGGTTTTTGCATCTATGAAATATATTTGATAATTATATTGCTTCTTTAATTCTTTCCTTTGAAAGAATGACTCGTGCCTTCCTTATTTGGTTCTTCCACACTCTCGTTTGACCTCCCCGGCGAGCGAAACAGGTCCTGTGCTTCCCTGGTTTCGCGATTAAAAAGGCTGCTGCTCCCTATTCGGATAACTCTCCTTCGGTGATTGCTTACGGGCAAAAGGAATCACAGGTTCTGGCTCTCCCTCGGTTCTCCTCAGCGTTGGCTTACGGGTGAAGAAAGAAGGTGAATCGCAAGGCTTCTCTTTTTGCAGCTCTTCCTTTTGTTGGCTCACGGTTAGAGAGAGAAGGTGAGGAGAGAGAGAGAGGAAGAGAGTATTCTTGTAATCGTCGACGCTATCGAAGGTGTGTAAATCCTCAAGCAATAAAATTCTCTGTTAACTTCGTAGAAGTAGGCAATTTGCCTAATCACGTAAATCTGTCTTATGTCTTTATTTTGCTAATTTCTCGTTCTAATTTTTCGTTTTATTAAGATCATTTTTCACAACAATTGTTATCATAGCCAAGTTTCAGGTCTGAGGAAAACGATGCCTGGAGATGAAGTGATTGTATCAGGGATCGAGAAATTTGATGATACGAATTTTGGCTACTGGAGGATGTAGATAGAAGACTACCTCTATGAGAAGAAACTTTATATTCTGCTACTGAGAAAACGACCGAAAAAGATGGATGAGACTGAATGGAATCTGTTGGATCGACAAGTTCTGGGGATTATTCGATTAACTATGTCGAGATCCGTTGCAGGCAACGTTATCAAGGAAAGGACGACTGCACATCTCATGACAACTTTGTCAGGTATATCTGATGAAAATATTATTTAATTTGAAGATGACGGATGTTACAACTGTTACATAATATTTGAATGATTTTAATACTATCACAAATCAATTATTGTCTGTGGAAATTGAATTTGATGATGAGATACGTGCACTGATATTGTTGGCTTCATTGTCAAATAATAGCATACCATGAGCATGACTGTTAGCAATTCTGTAGGTAAATCTAAGCTGAAATATGTTGATATTCGTGATTTGATTTTGACTAAGAATGTGTGCATGAAAGATTCTGACAAGACCTCGGTTTCGCGTTGAACACAGAATGTGATTCCAGAGGGAGATCACAGGACAATAACTCAAACAGAGGAAGACTAAAATCAAAGAACAGAGACGAGAGCAAGTCAAAGCTTGGTGAGCCAACAATCTGCTGGAATTGTAGAAAAACTGGTTATATAAAGAAGAACCACAAAAATCCTAAGAAGATAGAGAACGTCAGTGCTAATGTTGTAACTAAAAAAGTTTAAGATGCACCATTGCTAGTAGTTCATAATTCTGTTGATGACTGGATACTGTATTCAGAGGTTTTTTTCATACATCTTCCCATCGAGAGTTAATGCAGAATTATGTTGCAGGTGATTGAGAAGATATATCTGGCTGATGGAGAATCTTTGAACTTGATAGGATTCAAAGATGTTGACATTATACTCCCGGACACATTCCTGGGTTGAATAAAAATGTCATTTCTGCTGGACAACTCGATGAGGGTGGTCTTTCAGTAGTGTTCTCAGATAGCTCCTGAAAAGTTATAAAAGGGGCATTGGTACTGGCTTGGGCTAAGAAAACTGGTATACTATATATTAGTACTTGTTAAATTAACAATGTTGATACTACTATTGCAGAGAGCACAACAAATTTGTGGCATTGCAGACTTGGATACATGAGTCAGGTTTGAAAGAACTTCAGTCTAGAGACAAGCTACCAGAACTGAAGTCAGTTGATCTCAACATGTGTGAAAGTTATATTATGAGAAAACAAAAGAAAGTCAGTGTCTTGAAAAGTGGCAGAGCGCCAAAGACAAGAAAACTAGAACTTATACACACAGATGTGTGGCCCAGTAACATCTTTTGGAGGCTCTCATTACTATGTCACATTCATTGATGACTACAACAAGAATGTATGAGTGTTCTTCTTGAAGCATAAATTTGATGTATTTAATGTGCTCAGAACTTGGAAGGGGATGGTTAAGACAGAGACAGACTTAAAGCTGAAATGTTTGAGGTCTGACAATGGTGGTGAGTACATTGATAGTAGGTTCAAACAATATTGTACAACTCAGAGTATCAGAATAGAGAAGACCATTCCTGGGACACCACAACAATATGGAGTTGCAAAACGTATGAACATGACCATTAATGAGCAGACTAGAAACATGAGATTGCACGCCAGATTACCACCAACTTTTTAGGCAGATGCAGTGCCTGATCAACAGGGGGCCATCCGTTTCATTAGACTGTAAATTACTTGAGGAGGTCCGGAGTGGGAAATGTTAAATTTTCTCATCTTAAAACTTTTGACCGTCTCTCTTATGTTCTTGTTAATCCTGATGCTCATAGCAAAACTGCGACTAAGTCAAATAAATGTTATTTCATTGACTATGGAGACGAGTCATTTGATTATCGTTTCTGGGATGATCAGGATCAGAAGATCATAAGAAACATGAATGTGATTTTTAATGGGAAGGTTATGTACAAGGACAAAACTGGTACGACTTCTGATGTAGCTCCTCAGGAATCTGAGTTGGTAAGGTATGATGATCTATCAGAGTTCACAGTGTAAGACAATGATGAAAGTGTTGAGGAGAGTGGGTTGGGGCACTAATTTCTATTGTTTAACAGTTAATTTCAGAGCAGTTCATTCCTACAGCTACAATTCACAGGTTAGTCAGGAATAGACGTTCTTCTCAGTGTTACTAAGCTTGAACTACATTCTGTTGACAGATGGTGAAGAACCACAAAGTTATGAAGAAACCATGCAGGATGAAAATTCAAGCAAATGAGAGCTGATCATGAAAGAAGAGATGGATTCTCTGCTAAGAAATCATACATGGGAGCTGACAAAACTTCCACAAGGGAAGAAAATATTGCACAATAAATGAGTGTACTGGGTGAAAACTTAGCGTAATGATATTAAATGGTACAAGACTAGATTTGTTGTAAAATGCTTTTAGCTAAGACAGAGCATTGAATATACTGAGATCTTTTCTCCTGTGGTGAAGCTCACAAACATCAGAATGGTACTGTCCATGGTGGCTACCGAAGATCTATTCCTTGAGCAGTTAGACGTGAAGACAGCCATTCTTCATGGAGACCTTAAAAAAGACATCTACATGCACCAACCTGAGGGGTTTCTGGTATAGGGAAATGAAGATTCAGTTTGCAGACTAAAGAAAGCTCGTATGACTTGATGCAAGCTCCTAGACAGTGACACCAGAAATTTGATAATTTCATGCACAATGCTGAGGGGTTTCTGGTACAGGGAAATGAAGATTCAGTTTGCAGACTAAAGAAAGCTTGTATGGCTTGATGCAAGCTCCTAGATAGTGACACAAGAAATTTGATAATTTCATGCACAATACAAGGTACAGTAGATGTCAGACGGATACTGTTGCTATGTCAGATATTTTGACAATTCCTATATTATTTTATTGTTGTATGTGGGCGACATGCTTATTGCAAGGTCTAGTATTGATGAGATCAATAATTTACAGAAGCAGATGTAAGAGCACTTTGCCATGAAGGATTTGGGAGCTGCAAACAATGAGAATTATCAGAGACAGCGTCAGAGACACGTTGAGACTTTCACATGATGAAGATGTGAAAAAATGTACTCAGCAGGTTCAATATGGACAAGACCAAACCAACCGACACACCTTTGGGCAGTCACTTATGACTCAACAAGAATCAGTCATCCAAGTCAGATGAGGAACGAGACCACATGAGTAAGGTTCCTTACACTTCAGTTATTGGTTCACTTATATATGCTATGGTTTGCACAAAACCCGATATTGCCCATGCAGTGAGAGTCGTGAGCAGATACATGAGTAATTCTGGGAAGGAATATTAAGAAGTTGTGAAGTTGATCTTGAGGTACCTGAAGAGCTCTTCAGAAACCTGCTTGTGTTTCTTAGGAAAGAACATGGAGGTACAGGGCTACGTTGATTCTAACTTAGTTGGAGATGTTGACAACAAGAAGAGTACTACAAATTATGTATATATTCTTGGTGGTACTGCAGTGTCATGGGTAGGGCTGTAAACGAGCCGAGCTCAGGCTTGGATCGTGTTTAGCTCGTTCGAAACTGACTCGTGTTCGAAATTGACTCGTGTTCGAAATAGCTCGTGAATAGTATGTTCGTGTTCGACTCGAATTACATTTTTCTGTTCGTGTTCGGCTCGTGTTTGGCTCGAAATTGGCTTGTTATAATATAAAATTATTATAATTAATTTTTTTTAAAAAATAATAATTTTAGTTTAAAATTTTCAAGAACAAATTTCCTTCAAAAGTTTAAGAGATTTATTAACTAAAAAATGATAACATAAGAAAATTTTACTAGAGCAAAAAATTACAAAATAAACCCGATTTATTACAATTTTTAAAATGTACAAACTAAAAAAGAGTACAAAAAATAATAAAATCTCAAAACATAAATCAAAATCGAAGAAACAATTGTATTGAACATTTTATTCTTCTTATGATTTACATACAACTCAAACTACTAAAACTAATTTTTGTAAACGAGGATGACACTGTGCTGAAAAACAGCTCAAGTTCTTAGGTCTATAGCCAATATTGATTCTTGCACCCTGTGGATATTACAATAACATAAGCTCAGGTCATATCGTTCGATGACATTGGTGGAGCGCCCCAGTTGCATGATCGTATCTTTCAGCCAAGGCACGGTATGCTCGGTAGAAATCCTCCACAAACTTCATAAGCTCAGGTCGTTTCTTGTAGTACATCTCGGCCCTCCTTGCAAAGGAGTCAACTTCTTCCTCTATGAGTTTGATGATAGCTTTTACTTTCAAGTTCATATCTCTTCAAGAAAAGGCAAATTAAGATTCATAAAGAGTTAGATGCTTAAATCTTTGGCGCAAGGAAAAGCATTCCTCAACAAACATTACTAAAATCTATTGAAGAGTTCATAATTAAAACCCAAATAATGTTAAGTATAGCACTAAACAACAATGAATGGTGGGAGGAGTTGAAGAAAATCGTGATGATGAGAATGAACAAGTAATCTATGATAAAAGTGTCAAAGTAGTCAATTAATGCTCTTGTATAGGAACAACTTTATTAAAGCAAAGAAGTAATGAACAAATTTAAAGAGTTTGGGTAGTAATTTAACACTTCTAAATACTCTAGGATTAACATGACCACATATAAAATTAAGTATTTACTTTGGCATTTTACTCTATAATCTATAGTGCAAACCCTCTACATGATATAATGAGTCATGGATGATTGGCATGCATGCCTGTAAGGTTCTCCTGAAGCCATTTTGAATTCTTTGGACTAATATGACTGTCCCACCACCATGAATACAATCTCCTGGACTCAGCATGCATAAATGTCAACATGATTCCAAGTAGATAAATCAGCAGTGTTTACAAAGACAATCAAACCATTCAATTTGACTTTTTTCCTAACTTGCAATATTGCATCAGTGTAACAATCAAACTTAGTCATATAAGAGTTTTTGTTTGCTTTAAATAAGAACTTCAATGAAGTAGAATCAGCAAAATTCAGCCCCAAGTAGGTGCATGAATTATTCCTTATCAATACAATTCAAAAATCAAGTTGGTGATATTGCTTGCTATTAAAAAAATATGATAGATATTAATACAAAATAGCAACAAAACCCTCTCAACAGATAATCCCAGATGAAGGGCAGGTCACCTTAAAACATGAAATCCATCAAGATTGCATAGAAAACAAGAACTTTATAGAAAATAGGAATTCCCTCAGCTCAACAGTCAAAGCAAAGAAAAGTTCTTAGAATCATGAATCTCGCATTCCACTCCACAAGAGATGGAGCTGCCAATTCCATCCTTTTGTTAAGAGAAAGCAACATTATAACAAGCTAAATTTCGAACTTCTTTTACATGGTATATTAACAATTAGCTTTGAAAACCAAATGCTCCAATAACTGAAATATTTTGGATCATTTTCTTCATATAATAACAGTCAACAATACAAGGCGAGCAAGCAGGAATGCGAAAACTAAAATCTGCACAGAAGAGTAGTTTTTTCAGACAAGAGCATTAACTGTCTGTTAGAAAGAAAATAAACTTCACTTTTAGATCTCCAATAACTGAAATATTTTGGATCATTTTCTTCATTTAATCATGCTCCAATTTCCAAATTCTCACTAAAATAAAATGCAGCTTCCATGAAAGAATTATAATAATCAGCCACCCTCCATTTTTCTGAAACCTACTATTTACAAATCAACCACCCTCCATTTTCCAAATTCATAATTAGTATCACTTTAGACATACTACCAAGTCAAAAATGCATAAACACACTTCAAATAAAGAATTCACATTAAGAATGGAGAAAGAGAGTTGGCACATATTATAGTAATTTTGGCTAAACAAATTTAAACTCTCAAAACAATAACAAAAACATGATTCATGCATTTACAAGATAAGCCGCTAATAAGTAACGTGAGAAAGAATTGGATGTTAAAGTTGGAAATAAGTTGGTATTCACATGAAAATTCTATTAAGCTGTTGATAATTATTGTAAATGCCCCATTCTCTTATTTTTAATTACAAGACCAATTAAAATGCAACTATATAGAGTGAATAAGTTCTTTTATGGTTTGGATGCATCATGCATGCAACTTGTCAATCTTATATAGAATTATCAAGGTTAAAAACAAGACTCTAAGATGATGAGCATTTAATACTTATAGATTTGAGTTATGTATATCTATATCCAGAATGGTATGTTTAAAATGCAACTATATAGAGTGAATAAGTTCACATATTATAATTAAATCTGAGCCTCCTATAATTTGATTCAATTACCAGCTTTCTTGAATTTATTCAATATGTTACAGGTATTTTGAATTATTTATATTCAATCAAAGTATTCTTCAATCTTTGTAAAGATTTCAAATACCATTTTATGAATGCATGATAAAACAATTTCTGACAAACCTTTTAAGAAACAAAATGTAACTTCTTAAGGATAAACTGATAGATAAGAACCACTCCAACTTCGCTAAAAATCTAGAAAATCAAAATGAAAGTGGTAACCAACATTCATTTATAATTCGTGGTGATTTGCTATAACAGATACTTCAGTTCTATTGAACTATCGTCATATTATGTCAGTTATAGTTTCAGTTAACTGAGATATTTGGATTTGTTTCACATTTGAATTGGAAAACTGGCTTTGATTATGCATTTTCAGCTATGAAGGATTTATAGATTATTTTCTAGAATTTTCACTCTTGTTTTATCAAAGTAAACACAAGCTTTATGTTCTAATATCAAAATAAGGCACATGCTTTGATTTAATCATACAGCTGATTTCCACACTTATTCATTTCTTTGAAACTATCATCATATTATGTCAATTATATATTCTAGTTTTAGTTAAGTTTCAGTTAACTAATTATATTTGGATCTGTTTCTGATTTGAATTTAAGTTGGTTGTTTCCAATAATGAGTTTGCTGGGCAGCATTGCCATGATCTCAAGAAGAGGCCTTTCTTTAGTGGCTTATGCGACTTTTTGGACTCCGACCCTGTACATTTATGGCTGTTTCTTGTGTCACAAATATGTCATATGTTATAGCTGAGGTTTGTTTATTTAGTAGGTTTGGGAAGGAGATGGAGTTGTAAGGTATGACAAGAAACTTATTAGTGCAGCGGCCCCTCAAAAATTTGAGTCAGGGGTTAGGAAAAATTTAATAGACAAACTAATGTTTAGACAAAGGCTCCAGTCTAGTTGAAAGTTATTAGCTATGTACTCAAAGCATGAACAAAGTTATGCATCTAACTAACGCCAATGGTCAAACACATTACAGAATATTCATTTTATTTCCTACCGTGAGCCATTTAAATGGAATTCATTTATATAAACACATTACAAAATATACACTGTGAGAGCTTTGTATGTAAATCTTCCAAAGAATAGAAATTTAAGAAACATTAGGACAAGAGACATACCTGAAGATAAATATGAAATATTACAGAAATGATACCCAAATATAACACCTAGGTATCCAAACAAGCAGCCGTCCAAAAATATCGAGCAACAAAGTAAGAATACCAATCAATCGAACCAACACTGCCGAGAAAGAGAAGTAGAGATCAAATTTTTTTAAGTTTTCAACAACCCTTATATCAAATCTCATCCATAAAAAACCAGATCTAAATTCAAGATGCGAGATTTCACTGCCAAAACCCTAAAAGACTGGGTTTCACTCAAAAAATCTAAGTAAATCTAAAAGAAATTTAAGAAAATTTAAGCTAAGAGGTACCTCTGTAAGTAAACAAGCAACCAAGCAAGAATATCGAGCAACCAAGCAAGAAAACCGAGCAGTCGAGCCAATGCTGACTATCCGAGGAGAAATAGATGTAGATATTAGCACAAGAACATGAAACCAGAGAACTGTTGACCTCATTTTTGAGGTCATTTCCTTTTCTAGACCCTTAGGATCTAGCTCTAGGAGTTCCTATTGACCATCTTAGAAAACTAGAATTGATACCCACACTTTTAGAAAATTCTAGCCAATTCATATTTTCCTTTGATGTCTGACATCTTTGGCACAAGACCATCGTCTTATGAACGAGCGGTTATGAGCTATTTTGCGAAGATTCAAGGAAAATGTTCCAAATAGGACTTCAAGCCTTAGGAAAACATCGTCACGACCTTTTTCGTCACATACACACATCAAATACACAAAATTCACGAATNATTTTCAAAAGCACAAAATCATCACTCACTTTTTTTTCAAACCACGAAGGTTGGACAATAAAACGGCCGACAAATTCTGGCGACTCCGCTGGGGACTGGTTCCTCTCTCCATCTTTGATCAGGTGATTATGTTTTCATACATCGGTAGTGTGCCTATGTCCCTCATGGGACAGACTACCATTCTTCTGTTGACCTACTGTGCTCATTTCTTCCTTGAGTCAGTACAGTCAACTCCTCCTGGAGTCCAGGACCGTCTGCTTAACCATCCTTAAGTGGAAAGGTCCAGGACCCTAAGGTTTAGTAGGATGGACCCCTAATAGGTGTGGTGTGTTGAGGTCGGGGTCGGTCCAATGTGAAATAAATCATTTCTTATTTTGGGCTAGCTCATATGCCTCATAATCACTTCACTTTTCTTCTGAGATCTGCTTACCCTTTTTACAAGTCATGTCAAAATTCATTTTCAACTTTCCTCGACAATGTTGAAATCTCAAAACCCAATACCAAAACGAAACAAATCACAAATTGGTGCCAAATCACATGAATAAATCCTAAGGGATATCCAGTTCATAAGACAAGTGCGTTAACTTGAGTACTACTGCTGAAATTGCGAGGCATTGGACGTCACTAATTTTCAGAAAATTTTTCAAATGACAGAGATAATGTCTTCACCAAAGTTGATCTTTTCTTTTGCCAATGGAGTGGAGTTTGCTGTTAGCAAGAGTGATCTGCCAGATTTGGCGGTCATTAAATTTGGAGAAGGATTCAATGATATTGAAGCCAAGTTTGGGAATGTCTCTGTTACCGTAATGAAGCCTGAAATGGACAAGTCCGTCAAGCCTGTGGTGGAGTTTAATATCAAGTCTGTTAATGAAATTCCCCCTCTGAAGAGGGCGTTGATTAAAAAGAATTTCGTTGTTGCTGTAAAGTCTGCCACAGGGGGTGTAGAGATCGCTCCCAGAGTTGTTTCTGCTTCTGCCGCTGGATTCACCACCACTACATCAACTGTTCCACTAAACGAAGGGAAGGAGATTCTTTACGAAGAAATGTCTATTGATGCTTTTGCCCCACCGTTTTTTGTATTTAAAATTGGGTCCAATTCAAAGTCTATGCAACTTACTAAAACACAAGAAATGAGACACAATCAGAAAATTCTAAGGGCTGAGAAGGCGAAGGCCACAGAGCCATCTATTACTGACACTACCCTCCGACTAGGTGAAATAGGATTACGTGAGACCTCACCTCTATGCATGAGGAATAAGTTCCACCAGTTGCCTGCCACCTACGGAGAGGTTGGAGTCTATGGGGCTGTTACCACATCACCGCCACCATCTCTCAATAATGATCCAAGGCCGGTGACGACATTCGAAGAAAAATCTGAGATGATAGCAGGGGTGAACAAATTATATTCTTTCAGAAAAGAAGCTGCAGCCAAGATGTTCCACGATTTGATTAAAAATCCCAAATTCAGATTACGAGAGCCAAAGAGGCCGGAGGAAGTCGATATGAAAGATCATCCCAACTACTGTCCTTACCACAGACTGCTCGGACATACTATAGAAAACTGTATCAGCTTCAAAGAATGGCTTGAAAAGAATTTCAAAAATGGAAGAATAATAATTTCGAAAGAGTATTTGACAGAGCCTGAAAGAGGTTGTATCAATATGATTTCAGCTAATCTAGTTGCTTCATCTGACTTCTACACAACTACATCAGTGCTCAGCAAAAGATGTGAAGTTCATCAAAAATCCTCAATTGACCTTAAAATTGTCAAAGGAAGGGCAATCGAGGATACATTGGAAAAGCTTCGAGCTGACATTACACGGTTAACTGAAGAACGAAGAAAAGATATGGGTGACGAACCCTACGATTCGTCAGAATGTGAGATAGAAGAGTTTGCAGAAATTAACGTTATTGAGGCCAGAACCACCTTATCCCCGTGCGATGCTCCTTTACCCACTGAGGAGAACGCCGTGGATGAGTTGCGAAGAGTCATTCAACAACGTGATGAACAGATCAACCAGATGAAGAAACAACCAGAAGAAACGACGACCGCTATAGCCATTATTCAAGGACAATCACAATCACCGCCGATGGTACCCCCAGGGGCAGGCTATTCAGAAAACGTCCAGATCATCGATGGTAAAAATGAATTCACTTCAGTCGATGAAGATGATCAACCGAAGAAAGACTCAATTCATGAATCAATATCAGAAAAACACATTAACCAAATGGTGGAACAACAGGTGAGAAAAGCTCTGACTCAATCAAAAGGAAAGACGTTGATTTTAAAGGGTAGGCCCTATCCCGAAGAATTTGATAGTGTGCAATACCCTGAGGGTTTCATACTACCGTTGTTCAAGACATTTGATGGAGCGGGAAATCCCCGTCAGCATGTTGCACACTTCCGAGTAAGTTGTGGCAACGCGGGTGATAGTGATGCGTTGCTGTGTCGTCAATTTGTGAGCAGTCTTTCGGGAATCGCTTTTGACTGGTACGCTGAACTACCCAATGGCTCAGTAAAAACATTTTCGGAATTGGAAGACCTTTTTGTTAAGCGGTTTGCTGGGGCTAGGCACCATATCACCGTCGGTGATCTTGTGGTCGAGCAACAGAAGCCAGCCGAAACATTGATGGACTACATTCTGCGATGGAGGAATTTGAGCATGAGCTGTGAGCCACAACTCCAAGAGCAGCACGCAGTCGAAATCCTTCTAAAGAACATCCATGGTCCAGTGGGTTTCTTACTCAAGGGATTCACCATTAAGACATTTGAGAAGCTGCTTAGAAAAGTTGGGAATTTTCATGAAGAAGCGAAACATATTGGTTTTCTTGAGAAAACTGGGAAGCTAGAGCCATTGAAAACATCTGAGAAGAAATCTGGGACAGTAGCAGTGGTTGGTAGGGGCAAGCGACCGTTGCAGATTCAAGTCGAACAGTCTCGACAGATCTACCAACGTCCTCGACGGAATGATCAACAATCGTTTCAGCAGATGTCTTGTCAAACAAATGAAGGGAAACCTCCGAACATAAAGAATCGTTTGAACAAGATATATTCTTTTAAGGATGAGGCAGTCGAACAGATGTTTCAAAATTTGATAAAGGAACCTGAATTCAAGCTCCCTGAACCGAAGAAACCAGATGAAGTTGATGCAAAAGATCATCCAAGGTACTGCCCATATCACAGGCTGATCGGACACACCATAAAAGATTGTTTCACTTTTAAAGATTGGCTTGAGGAGAAGTTCAAGGGCGGGGGCATAATGATCCCGAAAGAGTACTTAAAAGGAACCTGAAAGCGGTTTTATCAATATGATTTCGGTCGATCCCAATGTCCCGCTTGACTCTGATGCAGCTAATAAAGGGTGAAACGTCTTCTAATTACTATTGTGTTATTTCTTGTTGTCAAAAGGGGTTTTAGTGATATCAATGTTTGTATGTCCCTTCCCGCCCACCGCAATAAATAAAGAAAGAACTTGCTATTTTTCAGAACTGTTCAATGTTTGGGAAGAATGGTTAACAAAATATTCAGAGTTCATCAACAGAACGATCGGTGGAGTAATTAAAGATAAAAGTTCCAGCATTGTGAAAGAAACTGTGGCTTCAGGGAAGAAGGAAATTAATGCCCTAATAACTGAGTCACCCACTTTAAGGAATTCAGACTGGGTCCTAAGTTGATTTCAAAATAAGATAGTGTGGTTGAAATACGAGTAATTGACTCGGGATATCATGAGCCTTTTAATTTCTTACCATGTGACTGGGTCCTGACTTTCGAACGAGTTATAATATCCTAAGATTCGTCTTAAGAAATATTTGAGGATTATTAGTCGGGGGAGTTTGGACATTCAAAAGCTTTAACATACGTTCCACCAGATATAGTAATTCTCAGAAAATAAACGGAGCAAAAAAAAAAATGTGAGTCCCCTGAGAAGAAGCTTGAGGTGAGCATAAAATCAAAAATTGGTGTCTCAATTCAGACATTCAAAATCTTTAAATCATGTTCTACCAGATATAGTAATTCTCAATAAAAAAATGAATAAAAAAAAGAGAAAAATCTCCCTGAGAAGAAGCTTGAGGTGGATGTACAATCAAAAATTGGTGTCCAAATCTCCCCTAATTAATGAGACTTGGAGTGTTCTCTTAAGAAAATTCTCCGGATATTATATTCAGGAAAAAGTTCAGCAATTTTAAGTCTTTTGGTTGGTTATTAATTGACTCAGAAATATCTTCGGCAAGTGAAAAATATTTTGATCACACGACCAAGTTTCTGAAATCTGCTTAGGCTCAGAAAGAAAGAATTAAAGAGATGACGATGATATTAGGAGTTAATGGAAATTCAACCCTAAAGTCAAATCCTTCAACGCTCAGCAAATACAACTCCAGCAGCAATTCAAAGAACGCCAGAGTTATTCCTCAAAGACGACGAGAACAACTTCTACAGAATCAATGTCAAATCAAAGCGACAACTAATACAAATAAGGCTACGAAGTTGCAGCCCCACAAGCTGTGACGTTCTTAGAGGTAGCACATCTTTATGTGTACTTTGGAGAATATAATTCAGAAAGTACCTTAAAGAATGAATCATTTTTTTACACATACCTACAGTCAACGGTTGGTACCTCAAGAAGTACTATGCATCGTGGTATTTTAAAGACAACATCGTTCTTAGAAAACATAGATGCTGCACTTGTCTGAAGCTGGGTCATTTTCCTCTTGTGGAAGAGGGTAGCTGACTCTATAGAACCACACTCTTCTCAGACTCTTGTCTGGTGCATATGAGGTGTGGATGGTTCTGAATATAGAGCCGCATCTCTTCCCACAGAGATAATTCTTCGATCAGCTTTGAGGTTGGATGCAAATCTCCAACATTCCTTCTCAATTTAATTCTTTTGTTTACCTCTTGGGATTGATTTGAGTGCCTCCAACATTCTTTCCCAATGTGCCTTCTTTTTCAGAACTTTCATAAGCTCCCTAATTCTTCACAAATATTCATATATTTGCAACATCCACATAAACTTTCACAAAATTCTACACTGCATAAATTACTACATACATTTTTCACAAACTTCCCACAAATTTTCCACAAATTTTTNCCAAAGGACGGGTGAAAATGCGAACTTCTCCGGATGACCTCCGACGACAAATTGGACTGCGCCAACGCGTCCCGGATACCCATTTTGGTAGGAAATGACACCCATATTGCTATACTTTCGACACGAGAAAATTGACACGCAAATCGATGAATTCGTCAAAACGACCTCCGACGATAAATTGGACTGCGCCAACACATCCGGAACATCAAAATTACCTTAAAAAGGACATCAATTTTGTTATGTTTTGATGCATGGGTGAAACACGAATTAAAATTTTATTTTTTTAAAAATCTTAAATATTTTCTTAAATCATATTTAACCTAACTTTATTTAGGTTTTCCCTGGCTCGCTTAAGCCCGTTTAAAACATTTCATACGCTCGATCGAAGCTGCTCCTCTCCCGTGCCCTAGCTCCCGCGACCGCTCCTCACCCGTGACCGAGGCGATCGGCCGCAGTCGAGCCCGAGCGTCTTCCTCGCCTCCTCACACGCGGCATTCCGCCGCTGGTTGTGCACGCGACTCGTCTCCTCGAGCTCTGCTCGACCAAGCAGCCCTCCAACGATGGAACTCCACCTGGCCGGCTCTTCCTCTGCCCTAGGCCGCATTTCCTCCACTCTAAATGCATTTTCTTCTCTTCCTTTACCTGATTCGGCTACCAGGGAAGTTGGTACGTGGCTTCTCCTTTCTCCTTTCTTTGATATAGAACCCCAGCTGGGGGAAGTTTNGAGCAGCCCTCCAACGATGGAACTCCACCTGGCCGGCTCTTCCTCTGCCCTAGGCCGCATTTCCTCCGCTCTGAATGCATTTTNGGATGTTAAGGCTTCCGATTCCTTCAAATTTCAAATTCTCCGAGAATCGGTGTGAGGCCCCCATCAATGGATGNAATGGATGTTAAGGCTTCCGATTCCTTCAAATTTCAAATTCTCCGAGGATCGGTGTGAGGCCCCCTTCAATGGATGTTAAGGCTTCCGATTCCTTCAAATTTCAAATTCTCCGAGGATCGGTGTGAGGCCCCCTTCAATGGATGTTAAGGCTTCCGATTCCTTCAAATTTA
>JXCR01048701.1:178142-191749 GCA_002079205.1 Phalaenopsis hybrid cultivar | reverse complement strand
TAATATTCTTAATATTTTTTTATATATTATAATTTATAGGATAAAATTTTTAAATTATGATAATTTATTTTTTTTAAAAATTTTATAATTTATAATATTTAATTTTATGAATATATATTATGTATCCGAACACGAGCGAACAAACTTTTGTTCGTGTTCGGCTGGTTTACATTTCGAGCTTGAAAATTTGTTCGTGTTCGACTCGTTAGGCTTAACGAACGAGCCGAACACGAGCTGCTTAACGAGTCGAACACGAACTGTTCGCGAACAACGAGCCAAATTGACAGCCCTAGTCATGGGACTCAAATCTCCAGAAAACAGTTTCTTTGTCTATTGCAGAAGCTGAATATATTACAGTGACAGAGACTGCAAAGGAGATGATATGACTGCAGAGTTTCTTTGAAGGATTGGGTAAGGAGGTTCGAAAGGGCACTCTTTACAGTGATAGTCAAAGCGTCATATTTCTTGACTGGAATCCAACATTTCAATCTAGAACTAAACACATTCAGATCGAGTATCACATCATGTGATCACTGTTAGATAACAGACAGTTGCTACTTGAGAAAATTCATGGAAACAAGAATCCTGCTGTTATGTTGACTAACGGAGAAACTGAGGTCGTGCTTAACTTCAGTTGGTCTTCTAGTTAGAAGACAGAAGTTTTGAGTTGTAGATGTGGAAGATACCACGTTTGAGGAAAAGGATGGTGCAACCAGTGGATTATGCAGCTAGTGTTGCAGCTCCAAGTGGAAGAATTGTTGTGTTATGTGGAGCCCGGTCCACTTCATCCTAAATTGGAGGTTTTTGCATCTATGGAATATATTTGATAATTATATTGCTTCTTTAATTCTTTCCTTTGGAAGAATTACTTGTGCCTTCCATATTTGGTTCTCCCTCTCTCCTGCTTGACCTCTCCGGCGGGCGAAACAAGTCCCGCGCTTCCCGAGTTTCGCGATTTAAAAAGCCGCTGCTCCGTTGTTACGGGCAAAAGGAATCGCAGGTTTTAGCTCTCCCTCGGTTCTCTTCAGCGTTAGCTTACGGGTGAAGAAAGAAGGTGAATTGCAAGGCTTCTTCTCTTTTTGCGGCTCTTCCTTTTGGTGGCTCACGGGTAGAGAGAGAGAGAGAAGAGGAGAGAGAGAGAGCGGAAGAGTTTATTCTTGTAATCGTCGACACTATCGACGGTGTGTAAATCCTTAAGCAATAAAATCCTCTGCAACTCCGCGGACGTAGTCAATTTGTCAAACCACGTAATTCTGTGTGTTCTTTCTTTGTGTTGCGAATTTCTCGCAAATTCAATTCCAAGTCAAATGCATTTGCTGTAAATCTGCATGTTACTTTAACCTAATAGCCATTTTCAAGTTCTTTTTTATGTTTGTATAGCTTGCTTTTTTCGAGAAGTCTTGGGGAAGATTTATTAAAATTTGTTCAGCTAGTCATTATAATCCGCTTCATGACTTCAACACTATGAAACCCTGTTCTCTTTTTCTACATACTATTTTTCAGATTAATTTAATAGAATTAACTTCTGTGATCATAGGCAAGTAGTGTATTATTATTCATTTGGTGGTTATTCAGCTTCTCCCCGCCTTTCTTAGTTTTTACAACCTTTTATTATGTTTTGGTAAGCAAAAAGAAAAAGATTGGAAGAACCAGAGTTTGACTTTGATTTCATTTTGTAGGAAGGTGTTTCATTCTCTAATCTTTCTGCATAATTTGAACCTCTCTCATGTTAGAAATAAAGAAAAAATAAATTTAACAGCCATAGACCTCTTTTAATTATCCTGGAACTATGAAGAAGAAAACTGTGTCAGGATTGTACTGCTCTTTTGCTCATGTATAATCTTCTGCTTCATTCTTTTTACTAGATGTAAACCTAATTATTTGTTACGAAGTCACGAACTTCTATTATTTTTCAAACATGCAGTACATACTTCCAAACAGAGAGATTTTGGAGGTTTAGAGCGCGGAGATGATCAGGCTGCTCTGTTGAATCCTGGATTTAAACCCTTAACTCAAGTTGTTCAGGATGACTCATTTAGAGAATTTGAATTTAGACAATATCTGTTCGCATACCAATCAAAGGTTTGTGCATTAGGTGGATCTATACTTGCTAATTTTTCAGATAAAAAATGCATCATGACCTCATCATTCAAAAGTTGGAAAGCTTGACTTCAAATATTCAATTGTGGATTCATCCATAGTATAATTTATTTATTTTGTTATTTTCTCAGGAGGACATTTGTTTTTCAGCTCACCTTTTCATATTGATTTGTAAAGACAAGACTGCAAGATACACTTTTTTTTTTCACTTGTAATTCAATCTATTTTATATATTTTATTGTTTTATATGGTGAATATTTATTTATTTAGTTGCTTTCGTTGTTTACAAGTCTTTAACATTCTCAAAGTGCCAAATAATTATCATTTTGTTGAGTTTGAGATTTATCTAGAGCAATATAACAACAGCATTTTTTGAATTCAACTGATTTCCTGGTTACCCTGAATTTGCAGGGTGCAGAAGTTTTCTAGTTTTGTTGAGTCTCCATGTAGCATCTTGATGCTTTTTTTCTGAAATCTGATTTTTTTTTTCCCTGTAGTAACTTCTTACGTTGGATTTTTTTATTGAAATTTTCACTTTTTTTCACTGGAATTATCACCTTAAACATTAAATCCTACACAATCTATTTATTTTTGTTTTCATAAGTTGTTTCATTTTATTTTGTTACTTTTGCAATTTAGAACATACCAGTATTTATAATAGAGAGTGGTTTTCATTTTGCTTTATAATTTCAGTTTAATTTAGGGGAGTCTATAAATGACCCACTTGAAACCGACTCAAAATGTTTACGTTCTTATTGATATTATTAAAATTTGGATTGGGTTCGAGTCTATATTATAATAGTTATGTTTTTTATTTGATTGGGTTTAGGTTGGCCTAGATAACTTGAAATCAATCCAAAATTGACTTGATTACTATTTTAATTTGGGTTGGGTGATTTGGATTAAACGGAGCATATTCAAGTTAATTTGGTTTTTTTATTCTAAAATTTGTATGGTCTATATAAAAAAGAATTAGACATTTTGGTTTTAGGTTTTTCTTATTTGGATAAAATATTTTGACTCACACTAAATAGGACGCAATGGAGAAAAAAGATTCATGTAGCCGACCCCACGTAGTGGGATTAAGTGGACTCAATAATGGTTAAAAATGATCTTAATTTACTAGAACTAAATGAAAATATGACACTAAATAGGACGCAATGGTGAAAGGAGGATTCATGTAGCCGACCCCACGTAGTGGGATTAAGGCTTTGTTGTTGTTGTTGTTGTTGTATATAATAATAGGTTCTAGCTTGGGTTAAGCATATTGGTCTGGTCAATTTTGGGCAGATCTAAGTTGGTATGTCATCCCGAATTGATGCTTCTAATTTGATTTATATATTTGGCATACTTTTAGCTTTGGTTCAGGTTAGAGTAATTCCACAACGATTTGTTTTTTTTTTTTTTGGGTTCATTAGAAAATTGAACAGTTTAGTTCATAATTATTATATAAGCAGAATGTGCATTAGTTGTTGTTTAATGTTTCAAAGTGGAATTTCCGTAAGATTTTTAGTTAGGACAGTATGTTGAAACCAGATTATTTGGTGCTACTTGTAACTTATCATTCTTTTATTTTGATTTCACCACAGTTTGTTCAGTATTGGCTGCACTTATGCTACATGATATTCCCAAAACCGCTTTATGGATTTCCAAAGGATTTCTAGATAAGACTTTCTGGGAATTTTTAAAGGGAATTTACATAGATACCGCATAATTCTTTTGCATTGACATATCTAACACCCAAGTTTGATATTTACAATTCTAACACATTGGTGTCATAAACCTATGCATGAAAAGGTGTATTTCACTTTTAAAATATAACAGTTGTGGCATTTTTGACGGGATGTTAAAGATTTGAGTGGTATGCATGTAGATATGAATGTTTAGGTGTTCAATAAGTTAATACGTAAGAGTTGTGTTTTTGTATCTAAATGCCTCCCTTTTTTAAGGTCGAAATTAAGGATGAAATTTCGGATTATGTTTTAACTTGAATCAGGTTGATTTTGAGCCAACATTGCTAACAATCATGAAATGATAAATTTACAAGTGATATATGAGGCATGCAATTTGAGGACGCCTTTTGGATTTCAAGAAATCTTGTAGTTTTTGTTTCAGTTTTGTGAGATTTTGTGCTTGCATGTTTGTTGTGTAATTCTTTCGAGTGAGGTACATTGGTTATTACTTTATTATGAGAGAAGTCATCTTTTTACGAGCGGGAGGGCTAGAATTATTTTCTCGTATTGTTTTATTTAAATAATTTAGTTGGTTTATTCAAATCTCTAGATTTATTCAAATTGCTTGATTTTGATCTAAGAAGTGGCACGAAAAAATTGATTTTATTAGTTTTCAATTTTATGTGGAATTGCATAGATCTTTTTGATCATTTTATTATCAGTTGATCTTAAATTCTAGTATTATTTTTACTTGAGGAAATGAGTTGTTGAATTAATTTTTTATTTGTTATATGTGAAATCTCAATTTTTTTTACATGAAAGCATTTTACACATCTTGTTAGCTGCATTAATAAATCTAATATTGAGGGATTTGATATTAAATTGGTGTCAAAAGTTTTAGATTATGTCGACATGCTACTGAAAAACAGGGCTCATCATCAAAGTAACTTGGCATATCATGAAAGGTGTGAAAACAAATTTACAAAATTAGTTGACTTGATTTTTGAACTAGCAAATTCAATTGTGTGATGACTTCAACTTGGTTAAAGCATGAATGGACACGTTAGAAACTAATTAGGTTAATGCACGTGAAGCCAAAAATAGATTGTGATAACAATGATGAACATGTTTGAATGCTAATTGTTAGGAGATACGAGAATCGTTTTGATTGTCAATTCAAAATGTCTAATAATGGTACTTATAAAAATTATAGATATTAAATTTATGATTTAGATGTTGTCATAAAATTAATTACTTGATGCTGACATTTTTTTTAATGACAAATTGTATTTGATGAATTAGTGGAATTTGCTAAAGTGGAATTAATTGGTCGATCTAAAATTTATTGGATGAGTTCGGAGAGGTAGAGAGATTGGTAAAGGGAACTCATAACAACTAATTGGCTGAAGTAAAAACCCTTTAAAAGATAAATTTTTGCCTTTGTTATATAATGATGGCTTGCCTAATGAATTTAATTCGCTCGGGCAAGAGACTAAATCTATCATTTAATACTCAAATAAATTTGAAGAACTCTGCGATATTTGAAGATTCACAAATTGCTTTCTCTAGGTTCAGGGCTTTTTTTAAACTTGTTTGAGTAGAGTTGAAACCTCACCACATTCCAAAAATTGAGCAACAACAACAACAACAAAAACATCAAAGCCTTAATCCCACTATGTGGGGTCAGCTACATGAATCCTTTTTCTCCATTGCGTCCTATTTAGTGTCCTATTTTCATCTAGTTCTAATAAATTAAGATTATTTTTTATACAATAAGCCCATGCTTTCCTAGGTTTATCTCTGCCTTTCTTAACATAAGTCGAACATAAGTCAAAACATCTACTCTCTTAATCAGATCATCGGATGATCGACGCTTAATGTGGCCAAACCATCTAAGACGACTTTCTCTAATTTTGTCCTTAACAGGAGCTACACCAACCCTATCACAAATATATTCATTTCGCATTTTATCTCTAAGTGTAAATTCACTCATCCACCTAATCATTCTCATCTCAACAACACTTAACTTAGTATTATGCTTCTCTTTTAAAGGCCAACATTCAACGCCATAAAGCATTGCAGGCCTCACCACCGTCTTATAAAATTTTGCTTTCAGTTTAAGCAGTACTTTTCTATCACACAAAAGGCCCGAAACATTCCTCCACTTCAACCAACCAACTTGAATTCTACTATTAACATCCCCTTCTATATCACCATCGCTTTGAACAACAAACCCGAGATATCTAAATCGTTCACACATTTTAATAATTTGATCACTAAAAGTTACACTTCTGTCACTAGAGCTGCTACTACTAAAATTACATTCAATGTATTCAGTTTTAGTTCTACTTAAACAAAGGCCTTTAGACTCCAATCTAAAATTACATTTCATGTATTCAGTTTTAGTTCTACTTAAACGAAGGCCTTTAGACCCCAATGCAGACCTCCATAATTCAAGTTTTTCCCAGTTTTAGTTCTACTTAAACGAAGGCCTTTAGACTCCAAAGTAGACCTCCATAATTCAAGTCTTTAGTTTTACTCAAATGAAGGCCTTTAGACTCCAATGTAGACCTCCATAATTCAAGTTTTTTATGGGCTTTTGCTCTCGTCTTATCTATAAGAAGGATATCATTAGCAAAAAGCATACACCAAGGTGCATCCTCTTGTGAATGTGCAGTAAGACCATCCATAACTAAAGCAAAAAAACATGGGCTTAAAGCCGATCCCTGATGTAATCCAACAGAAATAGGAAAATATTTGGTCAACCCTCCTTCAGTTCGATCACAAGTAACAACTCTGTTGTACATATCTTTAATGACTTGAATATAAGTCATATGAACACCTTTTCTCTCAAGAACTCTCCAAAGGATATCTCTTGAGACCTTATCGTAAGCTTTTTCTTAATCAATAAAAATTATATGTAGATTCTCCTTATTATCTCTGAACTTCTCCATCAAACTTTTCAATAAATGTATAGCTTCCATAGTAGACCTGCCTGACATAAATTCAAATTGATTATGAGAAATCTTTGTAATACGTCTTAACATTTGTTCAATTTCCCTCTTTCATAATTTTAAAGTATGACACATTAACTTAATTCCTCTATAATCTGCACACTCATGCATTCACTTTATTTTTAAAAATGGGGATCAAAATATTCCTCGACTCCTCAGACATCTTTTTAGTTTTTAAAATAATATTAAAGAGTTTAGTAAGCCAAGAAACTCCCAAATCCCCTAAACATTTCCAATTTCAATTAGGATATCATCAGGTCATACAGACTTTTCACCCTTGGTTTTCTTTTAAGCCTCATCAACTTTTTTTTTTACTAATGCGACGGTAAAAATGAAACGTTTTATTATTATTAACTATATTAAGATCACTAAGGTCGATCGTATTTTCAGAAACTTCATTAAATAGTTTATCAAAATAACTTACTCACCTATGTTGAACAACTTTTTCTAAGAAAAACACTTTTTGATTTTCATATTTATTATACTTTACTTGAGTTAAATCTTTACTTTTCTTTTCTCTTTGTTTGACTATTTTATACATATATTTTTGAACCTTTTTAGTATCAAACATATTATAAAAAATATTAAAAACAAAATTTTTGGTGTCACATATTGTTCTTTTAGACTTCCTGCTGGCTGTTTGATGTTTTTCTCAGTTCTCTAAGCTTTTACATTTAAACCAAGTTTTGTAACATAACTTTTTTTTATCTTTTCTTGCACATTATTATTCTACCACGAACTATTTTTATTTGAAAAGTTTTTTTCTTTTCATTCTTGAAGTACATATTTTACTACTTGTTTAATAGTGTTTGTTACTTTATCCCGCATAACATTTGCTTCATCATGAATATCCCAAATTTTGAAATCTTAAATTTTATTCATAAAAATAATTTTATTTGTGTTTTTTAGGTTCCCCCATCTAATTCTACGATGATTAGTTCTAGTATTCTTTATTTTACAATTCTTTATCTTAAAAT
Source organism: Phalaenopsis hybrid cultivar (assembly GCA_002079205.1). Taxonomy (NCBI): domain Eukaryota; kingdom Viridiplantae; phylum Streptophyta; class Magnoliopsida; order Asparagales; family Orchidaceae; genus Phalaenopsis; species Phalaenopsis hybrid cultivar. The sequence goes on along the minus strand of JXCR01048701.1, from coordinate 183,985 downwards.
CAAGAACTAATAAACGATGTTAGGTACTTAAATCCTCACTTGGAATGACATTACAATCTTTACAATCTCGATGATCTCTTCTTCTCATAAGAAAATAATAAATTTGTGTTTTATTAGATCTATTCTTATAAGTAATAAGATGCTCATCTCTTTTCTTGAATAAAGTATTAGTAATAATAAATTTATAAGCTAAAACAAAATCTAAAATAGCTATACCTTCTTCATTAGTCGCTCCAACACCGTAGCCACCATGAACATTTCTAAAATCTTCTACCACTCTACCGACATGTCCATTTAAATCTCCTCCAATAAAAATTCTTTCTTCAAGAGGTATCATTTGTATTAAGTCTTCTAAGTCATTCTAGAATTTATCTTTAGATCATATATCTAAAAGTACTTGTGGAGCATAAGCACTTATAATATTAAAAATCTTAGTATCAATGATAATCTTAAGGGCTATAATTTATCTCCAAATCTATTAATTTTTAAAACATTATCTTTCAAACTCTTATCTATAATTACACCTACACCATTTGTAGTCCGACTCTTATCAGAATACTAAAATTTAAAACCTAAGTTCAATCTCCTTAGCATTTTCTCCAATTCATTTAGTTTCTTGAATACATAAGATATTAATCTTTCTATGAATCATAATATCAATTAATTTCATTAATTTACCATTGAGAGTACATATATTCCAAGATTCTATCATAATATTAATTTTATTAGTTTTATTGACTAACTTATTTACCCGCATCTGTCTGTAATGTGGAAACTCTTGCTTATTTGACACTACACCCGGGCGCCGGTGTAGCGACCCTTGCACACTTTTCACTGTATTCAAACTATACAGTGCGTTTCTTCCAGGAGACGCCCTAACACTTACACAAAGATCAAAAAGACTCATGTGATGATTTTTTTCGACATGTTTTACGTTGTCTATGGACAACCTAATGCAACTCTACACTTTTGTCATCCGGGCTTGAGACCGGCAACGACAGTGTTGAGCATATATTTTAATTTACATTAGATTTTGAACTAATGTTTAAATTTTCTTTGTTTAAGAGTGTACTTTGTTTTTAGGTTGTTTATCATTTTATCAAATCAATTAAATTCAATTTATTGTAGTTACTGCATTGAAAGGTAGTAACACTAAAATCAATAAGGAAATTATTGGCTATTTGGTAATGAGTGTCCAATTGGAAATTTTATATGATTGTGGAGGAGAAAGATAATGCAATTAATGATTCTAATGATGTTCATGAGTTCACTGCGGTAATTGGTTATTTTGAGGATGCTCTTTAATTGATAATTATTATATGTCAGGATACAAGTTCCTTTTAAGGCTGAATCTCATTGAGTGAGAGTTACAAATTTTCGAGCCTATTTTTATGTAAGAAGTTATGTAAAGTCATAATCGACAGTGAAAATTGTATTAATCTTCTACCCAAGTTAGCCTTAAAACACATGAACTTTTAAATCTGAGCCATTCTCACAACTATGTAACATAACATCGATAAATACTATTGTTATATTTGCATTGACATCCAAACAGGTTCTCATCTGGAACCTTTAAGAAGCTGAATGCTTGTAAATGTGAATCTTACTGAAGTTAGCCTGGTGATAAGATCATGATGCTATTAAATCCAAGAAGGTTCTCATCTTGAACCTTGTGATGTTGAATGAAAATCAGGATATTTTAAAATTGTGTAACACATTGGAACTAACGACTAAAAACTAAAAATTTTAAGTTTCTTACTTAAACCTAGTTTTTCATGTGTCAAATATAACCTTATTTTAAGAATTTACAATGAATTTCATAAGATTTGACTTTCTTTTCACCTCTTCATTATAAAACTTCTTCAATTACTCTGCCATATGCTTTTGTCCGGATGAAACATTGATTGTGATGATTCTTGGATAACTCTAAATGAGGCTGGAAACTAATGTCCAATTTTTCTTAATAAATTTAAAAATCAAAATTTGTTGAAAAAGCATGGCAGAAATAATAGAAGTCTTTATGTTTTTTTTTTTCATCTTAAGCATCATATCTTGCATTAAGTTTTGTGCATTATGTTTTTTTTTCTTTTTCATTTGTTAGTTCATTTATTTTTTTCTACATTTTGTAATTTATATTCTGACGGTTATGTTGGCTGAGAGAGAATTGTACTTTGTTTTCTAGCTTTAGTTTAGGTCAAATTATTTCACATATTTTCAGTTTTACTTAAATTTTGATTAATTCTACAAAGTATAGTTATCCGAGTTAGTAATGGTAATTGTTTCTGCAACTTTGGTTTGGCTGTTCCTGGATTAATATTGTAGTTCACAATATTTATGTGAGTTGCTTTGCTTACTGTTTTTGATGGGAATTTCCTTGAGATTCTGGATTTGAATTATTCGGTGCTGCTTGCATTTCAACGGCTTGGCATTGTTTGATGTTTAACGGATAACTGCAACTGTTTACTTTGTTTCATATCGCACTTCTATTGGTGTTATCGGCTATAACTTTTGTTACATGATAATCTCATATCAGCTCTCCAGTTTTCAATGGAACATTTTGTTGAAGTTTTAGAAGATATTTTAAAGGCTTAATCTAAGGATTGAATTTTGGATTTAGTTTGAATATGAATCATGACGATTTTGTGCTAATCGTATCTCTACTGATCGCATGCAACTTAGGGGTAGCTTTTGAATTCAGTAAAACTTTCAATTCTAGTTTCACTCTTGAGGTTATGTTGCATGCTTTATTCCTTAAAGTGCAATGCAAGTGCGCTCCTTGATTCTGGTGAAGTTTTCTTCTCGTACTTACATGAAACCTATGTTTTCTTGTTTTAGTAAATTTCTACTTTTCTTTATTTTATTTGCATAATTTGATATTGCCTTGTTTAGAGATTTTGATTTTGATCAAGAAGTGCATTAAAAAAAACTGATTTGCTTGCTGATTTTCTTTGTTTCCAATTTATTGCTATTTTTTTTTTGGATATTTTTTATTACTTCATTATTTTAATTGGTCTTAAATTGTAGTATCCTCTACTTTTAAACGAATTGATTTATTGAATTGATAGATTACTTGTGATATGTGCGACCTCAGTTTTCTTTTTAATGAAAGCGTACCATGAGTCATATTAGTTGTATTTGTAAACCTATGCATCGATTATGGATGTAAATATCAGCCAGTTCAATCAACTAAGTTTAAAGCCCAAAGTTTGTTCTTTCATATTATATACTGGATTTGTAGTTATTTTGAGCTGATCATTTTAAAACTGAGTTTTTTGCTTTGCTATGGTTTTTATATTACTTATGTATCATTACGTTAGTTTTGTCTGTAAGTTTTAGATTCATCAATGGAACCTGTCGGCAGATTGCAACATATTTACTTTGATGTGCTTTTTTTAAGTATGATTTTAACCATTGCGTAACCTTTGCAGCTTTTATTCAAATTATTTCGTGCTGTTGAGGTTGCTTCCAGGGGTTATTCATTTATAATCAGTTTTTCAAAGACTCTAGCCTTGTATGAAGTATGGTTAGAACTTGCTCTTATTTCGTTTCTTTTTTAGCTGTTAGCTTCTTTAAATTGTAACATGATTTCTTTTTTTGTTGCTTATTAATTTGACTCCCACTGAATGTCCATTTTCCATCTTCTAGAATTTGTTACCATTTTGCTTTCGAGAAGTATGGGTGATAAGTGCTTGTTTGGCCCTCATCAAATCAACTTCTTATCATTTTGTTGACTCACATGCATCAGCAGATGGGAAGGAGTTTTTTCGTCTCCAGGGCGACCTTTATTCTCTCTGCAGGGTGAAGGTAAGTTCTCTTTTTTATTGTTTTTGAATAATGTTTAAATACTTATTTGATGATCTCAACTGCTTGACTTGACCATCCATGACATCTTTTTTCTTGGGGAACATTTTACCGAAGCATATTGCTTATTTCCAAATAGGCAGTATGAGCTGAAATAATGCATAATTTAACTCTAATTCATACTATTGTGGGCATTGCTCTACCATTACCCTCAACTTATCGTTTTGTTATTCTCAAGGCTTGACATGGTATAGTAGTGTGGTAAAAGTATCCAATGTAAGGTCTAGAATGTGTGACATTTTACGAGTATAGAATTAGTGATTTGGGACATCTATAGTCTAGATTTTATATTATAAATCTATGATGAGATGAATAAAATCTCTTTGAAATACCCAAATTTGAAGTTTGGAAACTTCTAAATTGGATAACTATTTCATTATTTTATTGAAAAAATATGAAAAATCAAATGCTTATAATAATTTAATAATCTTCTTTTAGAAATAGTGCATGAAAGTTCAACAGTAAATAATTAATTACTCTGAAATACCCACCTATTTCATTAACACTTGGGCTTTTATAGATCCTTATAACATTTACAAATAAATCCCTAGACATCTTCTATTTACAAATTGGATCATACATTAGGTACAAATCTCAACACTCCCTCTTAAGATGTGCAAAAGATATCCACTAAGCCAATCTTGTCACACAATCTAGACAAATCTAATGAGCTAAGTCCTTTGGTGAAGCAGTCAACCACTTGCTCTCCAGTGGCTACATGACTTAGATCCAGTAGACCATTATTCAGCTTTCCCTTAATCAAGAACCTATCAATCTCCACATGTTTGGTTCTATCATGTTGCACCGGGTTGTTGAAGATGTTGATCACTGACTTGTTGTCGCACTACAACTTCATTTGAGCTCCTCGATCCACCTTGAGCAATAACAACAAGGCTCTCATCCACATCATCTCAATAACTCCTAAGGCCATGACCCTATACTTTGCCTCTACTATTGACCTCGCTATTATTGACTATTTCTTGCTCTTCCAAGAGATCAAGTTGCCCCTTACAATCATGCAACATCCAAATGTGGAATTCCTGTCATCATTACAACCTTCCACAATAACCCTCACTAATTATATGCCCATTTTTCTTGAAGATGAACCTCTTCTCTGGTGCACTCTTCAGGTATCTCAAAATCTGATATACTGCATCCATGTGACCCTTCCTCGGATCATTGTCGGTCAACTTTTTTGATAGATAAATTTGAAAATATGAAATATTAAAATAATTTTTGAAATTTAATTTAATATAATAGATATATAGTTTGAGTTTTGAAAGTAGTATGTTTTAATTTTCGAAAAAAAAGACCGAATGGATCTCATTAGTCCAATAATTTGCATAATCGTGCCTGACACCCTGAATACTACACATTCCAAGAGAAAAGTGTAGACCCCGATAATAGGCCCAATCCTGCAAACTAAGAGATTTGTGACATCCATTTGGTCTGCGAACCTTTTATATATGACCGACAAATTCCCCTATTTAATACAAAGATTAAATAGGGTTTATTTTACCTGGGTTTCAAGTTCCCTATAGAGGCAAGCCCCTATAGTTAATTACATCCCAAGTGACGGGAATCACTTAAGAAAACTTTCGATGATGATCAGTGGTTCTAGTCTTCAAGAATTCAAAGTTTAGGTTTTCAAGGTAGAACGTGGAAAAAGACAAGTGAGAGTGGCTCAAATAGGAACAGTTATTTCAAGAGTCTAAATAAAAGAAAAGGTAGGAGATGTCATAGATCTTGAGGAGAATCCCCAGTGACTTCCCAAACTATCCTACTGTGTGGTTGCATTTTTGGAGATGATGTTATTTGAATGTTCAATCCTGCCAATTTTATTATTTGAGACTTACATTTGCATAATATACCCGATTATGCAAATAACCCACAGAGAAAGGAGGGTTTACGTCGTACCATACAACAACCTCGGAACCTAAAGCGAGTTAGGACTTATGCTGCACGACATGGTTGTGCAGGGG
>JXCR01048701.1:164278-177408 GCA_002079205.1 Phalaenopsis hybrid cultivar | reverse complement strand
CTGATACCGCGAATACTACACCCTCCCGAAAGATAAGTATAGACCTCGGCGATAGACCCAATCCTGCAAACTAAGAGATTTGTGACATTCATTTAGTCTGCGAACCTTTTATATATGACTGACAAATTCCCCTATCTAATACAAAGATTAAATATGGTTTATTTTACCTGGGTTCTAAGTTCCCTATAGAGGCAAGCCCCTATAGTTAATTACATCCCAAATGATGGGAGTCACTTGAGAAAACTCTCGATAATGATCAATGGTTCTAATCTTCAAGAATTCAAGGTTCAAGTTTTCAAGGTAGGATGAGGAAAATCAAGTGGGAATGGCTCAATGCGGAACACTTATTTTTAGGAGTCCAAAGGAAGGAACAGGTAGGGGATGTCATAGATCATGAGAAGAAACCTCAGTGACATCTCATACTATCCTACGGTGTGGCTATATTTTTGGAGACGATGTTATTTAATTGTTCAATCTTGTCAATTTATTATTTGGTACTTACATTTGCATAATACCCAATTATGCAAATAGCCAGCAGAGATAAGAGGGTTTACATCGTGTCATACGAAAACCTCATAACCTAAGGTGGGTTAGGACTTACGCTGCACAACATGATTGTACAGGAGCCTAAAAAGGGAGTGTGAGGATTTACGTCGCGCTAGGCGAGCTACCTCGAAGTCCTATGGGTTATTATACTAGGAAGGGATAATGCTGAAGAAGATCCTCTTGCTGCTCAGTCTGTATCCCTCACAGTGCTGCCCACAGAGTTGGCTCCAAGCTCCTGTCGTCACGACGGCTCCAGGTTTAAGTGTTTGAAAATTGTATTTTATGCTTCACAGTTTTGGTTTTGATTTTATTTTCAATTCTGGTTTTGCATGGAGAATAAGCAAATCACAGGTAAATACAACGTACTTGAAATGTAAAATACAATAAAGTAAAATGCTGTAGATAAACTGTAAAAGCGTACCTGGGCATCTGCTACTGTCGTGTTATTAATGTTGCGAGCATAACATGATTTGCAGGAGATTTAAATAAATTTGCAAGAAAACTAAACAAGACGAGAAAACTCAGCACAAAAGTTAGAAAAACGAGTTGTATAAATCACAAGCAAACGAAACACTTAGTCACATATGAAAGATCAGGACTAGGTATAAGACATTGGTGAAAGTGGGGGGGGTCAGAGCTAGGCTGTGTGCTTCCCGATCTTAAACAGGAGTTACCGGCCCGACAATCTACAGAAGGCAATCCTTAACCTCAATCCAAGTGACTAGCCGTGGACCTTTATAAATTCTTNTCTCACCTAGGGTGTACACCTAATGTCTAAGAGGTCTACACTAAGGACTAGGTGGATGGGTTCTCACCTAAGGTGTGCATTTAAGTTCTAGAAAGTCTACACTTAGGGTTAGGTGGATGGGCTCTCACCTAAGGTGTGCACCTAAAGTTATAGGAAACATACATTTAGGATTAGGTGGATGGGCTCTCACCTATGGTGTGCACCTAAAGTTATAGGAAACCTACATTTAGGATTATGTGAATGGGCTTTCACTTAAGGTGTGTTCCTAAAAGTCTAGAAGCCTATGTTTTAATTTGTGTTTAAAGTGATTTCAGGTTTTCTATATTTTCCAATTAATTAAATCATCAATCCCCATTTTTATGACTTAACCATTTAACAAAAATAACAAAAACGCACGAAAAGAGAATGTTGACCCACTTCCAAAACTAGTAAAGTCAAGGGGGAAAATAACGAGTGGATCAACCTAAAAACGTTTAAATAACAATCAATTGAAACCCAAAATAGTGGGCAAAAAAGGGTCTGTAAAACCAATTTTAAACCGCATGTAAATCAGCACTTAGAGGCTACATAAATCTCGCCAAAATAATGTGTAGATTGCCTCAAAATTAGCCCACCAAAATGCCTCAAAACACCGATTAAAACAACCCCGCAGATGGTGGGTTTAATGCCTCCAAAACAGTAGGCAAAGCTCTCAAAATCAGTCTCAAAACAATGGGCAAAGATCTCAAAATCAGCCTTTTAAACAGTAATTTTAAAATTCTCAAATGGCTCTCATGTAAGCTCAAAGCATTAATCTTAAATGTCCCAAAATCAGCTAGGAAATCTAGTCCAAGATAATGTGTAAACTCTCCAAAATCATACCCAAAATGATGTTTAAGACAGTCATAAATCAGTCCCTAAACCGCCCCCGAATCATCACTTAAATGACCCAAATCGACACCCGCAAGACTCCGAAACAGCGAATAAAACAGTCTTGAAACAAATATTTTATTTTTATTATTATTTTTTTAATGTCTCCAAAACAATATTTTTAAAGCTCCAAAATGGTACTTTAACATGTCTCAAACAACAATTTTAAAAGTATTCCAAACAGAACTTTGAAAGCCTTCAAACAGTAATTAAAAAGCCTCCCAACAACAGTTTAAAATATGAATTAGAAAAAGGGATGAACAACAATTATAATGTTGACTGCAGATAGGGAGTTCAAAAGGTTTCCAACAACACATGTCTCAAACAGAAGATAATTTTGAAGCAAGTTGATAGTGGCATAAACCAACTTTGCAAAGATCTATCTTTGAAAATATGAAAATTTAACTTGAAAACTATCAAGCAAATATCTTCATTTTGTGCATCAAGAACTTTTCCCTAAGCCAGTCATTCATATTTGTTAGCATCCTTAATTGAATGGTATGGTAAAAAAAATAACACAAGAGGACAATATTAAAAAAAAAATAATAATAAATAAATAATCATTGAAATCCATCACATACCAAAAAGAAGCAACTTTCTTACCAATCCCAAGTGTAGTGGAGTAAAGCGCCCTTCCAAATACCCAACTACTTGCTTCTGAATAGAAAGGGAGAGGTGCGGGAATTTCGACTCTGTTCACCACTGTCTCCTCAGTGCTTTCTTGCTACCGGCAGCCACGATTTCACGATTCTTCGAAAAGTTCAATTGGGACGGCAATGGTTTAAGAGGAATCGGGAGCGGAGGATAAGAGAGACGAATAAAAGTTTCTGTAGAGGGGGATAGGATGTCGAGCGAGAGAGAAGCAGGGCTTCGGGTTGCAGAGGGAGTCGTAGAGGGAGGAGCAGGCGAGTCTTCCTGTTCGCAGAGGAGCGTCGGAGCGGGGTTTTCGGCGCAGGAAGGAGAGGTGTGGGTGAGGCGCAAGAGGAGCGTGAGAAGTGAGGGTCGAGTGGGGAACGATGTGCGGCTTCAGTGCGTTTGAAGGGACCGAACAGAGAGTGGGCTTCTGCGGGGATGATACGGGAGACGGGATCGAGTGGGAGACGGAGAAGCAAGCCAGGCAGGGAGAAGACGAGCGGAGGAGCGGGGGCTTTGGTTCGATGCAGAGGGAGGAGAGACGGCGGGCAATTCGGCGTGGAAGGCGGGATCGAGAGCTTCGGGTAGGCGCGAGGCGAGCGGGAAAGCGGCTCGTCGAGCGGGCTGGGGCGAGCGGTGTCTGAAGGCTCGAATGGAAGGATTTCGGGTGCAGGGAGGAAGCGCTCGAGAGAGCTGGCTGAGGGTTTTTTTTGTCGAGGAGCATAGGCGAGCAGGGGGAAGGTGCGANGCTGGCTGGGGGTTTTTTTTGTCGGGAAGCATAGGCGAGCAGGGGGAAGGTGCGAGCGGTTTCGTACGGGGGAGGCGGGAGCCAATTGAGTGTAGGATCGAACAGAAGAGGAGAATCGTGTCTCTCTCTCGAGGAAGAAGCCGACATTCCCTTTTAGAATAAGAGCGGGCCGAATTAATCAAAAGAACCGTTACCTTTACCTTGGCGGGAAATTAAAAGACTTCCATTTAGGTAGTTGAATTCAAATGGAAAAACTTTATGGAGGGATTAAATGATAAATTTAAAATTTAAATTTTGAATTTTGAAATTTTTGAGCTGAAGTAATTAGCCCATGTCCAGCCTGAATCGAACCCAAGTCGGACATGGCTTGAGCCCACGCCCACACACCGCTAAAAAAAATGCATCGATATTCGTGCTAGTCGCTCGCGCGCGAAACCATAACAATGCGGGTGTCCTTCCTAGCTAAAGTTGACGTTCCGAACGCGTCGGTGCGGTCCGTTTCGTCATCCGGGGTCGTCCGGACGAGTTCGCCAACGGGCGAGTCGATTCAAGTCAAAGTCGTGTGTGGTGCAGGGAGTGCACGAATTGCGGTGTTCACGAATAATCGAGTCACAAAGGGTTCACCTAAGGCTGTTGATCCTATAAGAATTCAATTTCGGGCCCTCTACATATTGGTCATTAACCCTTGCAACTAGAAGTTGAGTGTTTGGAACCACTCATGCGAGTTCTTCACAAAAATGAGTTAGGAAGTGACTTGAAGTTCTACGGGAGGTGGGCTCCATTGCTAGTCCGCTAGGATGGTCAATAAGAACTCCTAAAGCTAGATCCTAGGTTCTAAGAGAAGGAGACTAAGACCTCACTAAAATTGAGGTTAACAATCATTCATACAACAACTCACCACACTTAATGCAATTGAAATGTCAGGATGAGTGTGACTTAGATAGATGAGACGACCTACCAATCTCTGGTACATCTCATGATCAATTGACTCTCCTAACTCTGCGCTAAATTGTTCATTCTAATCAATTAGTGAAACTGCAGGTTTGCATCCTAGCATGCCTTTCTCTTTGAGCAAGTCTAGCACATACTTCCTTTGAGATAGAACAATCACCTCTACCCCATGAGTCACCTTAATTATGAGGAAGTATCTAAGTTGTGCCAGATCCTTCACCTCTAACTTTTTACCCAAATTTTTCCTTTAGCTGAACAATCTTTTTCTCGTGAAAATCATATCATCCGCATGCATAGCAAGAATAAGAATGTGACCACCATGTTGTCAAAAGAGTACTGTGTGGTCGACATTGATCTGCTGATAACCCATACCTACCATTGCTTTCTTGAACCTGTCAAACCAAGCTTGAGGAGACTGTTTTAAACCATACAATGACTTTCTCAATCTAAATACCTTGTCCATCGTTCGGTTTGTGTTGAAGCCTGAGGGTATCTCCTTGTACACCTCCTCTAGCAGATTCACATGAAGAAACACATTCTTCACATCCATTTGATGGAAATTCTATCCACCATTCACAGCTAAAGAGATGAGTGTCATGATTGTGCTCTTCTTTGCCACTGGTGCAAATGCATCATCATGATCGATGCCATACGTCTGACTATACCCATTTGTTACCAACCGTGCTTTGTAGCGATCAATCTTTCTTTTTGAGGTCTGCTTCACTATGAAGACCCATTTGCACCTGACTATCTTTTTCCCTGCTGGCAGCAACTTATCGAGAGCACCAAGTCCAACATTGCAACCTTTCACTTTGGATTCTCCTTAGCTACTTGCTAACACTTGGGTATAAAGACAGTATCCAAAGATATAATTAATGCTCCATGTAAATATGATATGAAAGTATTAGACAAACTGGACAATGCCATATGAGAAACCAAAACGATCAGGACGATGACCCGCATTGTTTCAAGTGGTCCTACTTAAAGTCATGGGAGTGGGAGAAGAGAGAGGAATCATATCACCTGTATAATCGAATTCTGACGTGGATGGTGTAGGTGTCTCAAGAGTCGGGTAGACTGGTAGAAGGAACTTGTTGGCACAAGTGACATGACAGATACTATTCTCCAACTCTGCATTTTTATTCTTGTATACACCTTCAACTTCTCTTGAGCTTGAGTGCCACCACTTTTAGGCTCATTTTTCTCATTTTCTAGCTCTTCGTTAGTCAATCCTTCCCACACAACGGGATAAGACATCATTCCCACTTGTACCAATCTCTTACCATGACTACTCTCTCTCTCTCGCCTCATACCTCCAACATCTGACTAGTCACTTCCAAGGTGTAGTATTGTTCGAATTCTCTAAAAGTCACATTTATACTCACAAACAATCTCTTCTCTATTGGGATCCAACAGTCCCCTTCTGAATGATAGAATAAGCCACAAAATTGCACTTCACAGCTTTGGGATCTAGTTTCCTTATCGATGGTTTATTTTTCTTCATAAAACATACACAACAAAATACCTTTAATGAGAGAATTCCACCATTCTCTTTTCAATAATTCACAAAGAGATCTCTATTCCAACACTCTTGAGGGTATTCTGTTGTTCAATTGAGCGACTGTTAAAACAGTTTGCCCCCACAAATGTTGTGGGACATTCATCGAGATCATCATGCTTTTGACTACCTCTAGAATGTTTATATTCTTCTTTTTTGCTACTCCGTTTTGCGTCGGTGTGTAAGGACAAGTGGTTTGATGTTGTATCCTTTAGGCTAACAGGTACTCCCCAAACATCTTGTTGGTATACTTTGTCCCATTCTTAGACCTCAATATCTTTACAACTGCACCATATTGAGTATGAATCGCCATATTAAAGTCTTTAAAGCAAGCAAGTACATCATTTTTGTTTTTCATCAAATATAACCAAGTAATATGGGAGTCACAAAATACCTATAACCATTCATTGAAGTTGTAGAACAAGGTCCTTATATATCTTAGTGCACCAAATCATAAACACAAGAACTACTACCAGAACTAACATAAGAGCTTTTATAATACTTACCAAACTCACAGGTATCACGCACAAGTTTCTGCTTGTTTGCATTTTCATACAAAGACGAAACAAACGACTCAATAGACTACATGAAGAATGTCCCAAATGCTTGTGATGTAGCAGTAATACATTCTCAACACTCCTTTTAGACTCTCTTACTCAAACACTCTCTATCATGAATGTCAAGGCTGAGTCCATCCCATTTCTATCCAAATATTAGAGTTCACTATGCCACGTGCTAGTCCCAAGTCTCCAGCTAGTCCTCTTCTCTTGAAATAACACCTTAAGAATATCAAATAAAACAATACATTTTAGTTGGAGTTTAATGAATCTAATGGATAAAAGATTCATTGGAAATGAAGGAGCTTGCAAAACATTGGACATAATCATAAAATTGGCACACCTCACTATACCTTTACCAACCACAAGCTGTGTTGTATCATCAACAGTCTGAATGCTCTATGGAACTGCTAGGTGAGTATATGAAGAGAACTCACTAGCAGCATCTGTCACATGTCGAGATGCACCAAAGTCTACTATCCATTCTGGTGATTGTGTATTGGATATAGAGGCAAGAACATGTGTATCACGAGTACCTTTGACCGAGTGAGTATAAGTATGATTATTTCTCTTGAATGGCGATAAGGTGGATGCATCCCTCGTCCATCACACGCCGCTCCCTGCTTCCTCTTCAACATCTCTAAGAGCTCGTGATCCTCATCGATAAAGGCCATCTCTGTTTCTTCTTCCTTCTCTGCTGCCATAAAATTCGCCTGATGGCCCCCTCTTCCACCTCTTTGGCTTCCATGATTACGACCACAGTCCCTAGACTGTCTTGTCCACCTGTTTCTATTTTCTTGAGTGGCTTTGGACAAGCCTTGCTCAGGTTTCTCACTTCTCTACCGTTATACCATCTGCGGGTCTTCCCCTAGGCACCTGTCATACCTGAGCTTGAGGCAATCAAAGATAATCGTGTACCTAGAAGTCCACTTGGCTTAGAGTGCAGCTTCATGCGACTCTCTTCCTGGTACATAACGACGATGGCCTCATTCAGTGAAGGAATCGTTGCCTGGGCTAGTACCGATCTCTTCTGATCAAAAGTCGGTTCAGATGAGCCAAAAACTGCATAGTCCTCATCTTTGCAAATATCTCCCCCTTCTCGCGCCCCAGATCACTACAGTTTGACATAGGCGAGAAGTGATCAAGATCTCGTCACAACTGCTCCAGCTCTACGGAGTACTTCTGAATCGATCTATCACCCTGTACCACTGCCTCCATATCAAGCTGAATCTGAAACACCCGCAGGTGTTTTTCAGTTCCATCATAGGTCCTCTTCAGCTCTATTCAGATGTCATTCACCTTTCAAATGCCAATCCATTGATGTAGCAATCAATGGAACCATTAAGCTGAGTACTAGGTGTAAATTAGTGCTTGTGTAGTCCTCCACTCATCCCCTTCAGCACTGTCACTCTTTGACTTGACCCTTGTCAGGTATCTTTCTAATCTTTTGCTCACCAGAGCAGCATCGTTTCGACATGATCAACTCAGATAAGTGGCCGGTACATCAAGCTTCAGATCCAAAGGAGTGAGATCTAGTTTCACCTTCGTCAGAGCACATGCTGAGGTAGTGGCACGTATTAAGATGCTAGCTCCCTATATTAGCTCGACCAAGACCTTTAGAACTTTAGGATATATCAACCTGAGAAGTTTCAATCCTTTACCTCCCGTACTATCTCCATCTCTTGATATCCTCATTTACAAGGATAAGTCTAGGCCACACAAAACACACATGACTTTTCTTTTAGCTATTCTAAGCGGTGAAGCCTCCGATTGTTCTCCCACATAGAGTTTAATTCCCTTGTTCATGCGACACCTACGCTACCCTCTCCTTTCTTCTAAGAACTACAGAGATCCTCCAAAACATGCCTTCTCGTAAGCCCTGTCGTGGCCCTACAAAGCCATGCACACCTTTTTCTCCCTGTCGCGATCGTAAGGAGCTGTTCGATCATCTATTGCTTCCCGCGTGTTGGTCGTTATTTTTTTTTTGGAAAGGAAGATTTTTGTAAATATGAAAATTTTTTTAATATAAATATGTGATTTTTTTTATTTTTGAAAGTAATCTTTTAATTTTAAAATTAAATGAGACCAAACGAGCTCACATATCGAAGAGTTTGGATGACTGAGCGCGATACGACATATAATACACTATCCCGAAAGATAAGTATTCCACATGTCAGTAGACTAATCCATTTAAACTAAAAAAGTGTGACATCCGTTTGGTCTGCGAAAATCTTTTATGTATGTTCGATAAGTTCCCCTATCTAATATAATGATTAGATAATGTTTATTTTACATGGGTTCCAAGTTCCCTATAGAGGCAAACCCCTATAGTTAATTATATCTTAAATGACCGGGGTCACTTAGGAAAACTCTCGATTAAGATCGGTGGTTCAGCTTTCAAGCTTTCAAAGTTTAGGTTTCCAAGATTGGACACGGGAAAATCAAATGGGAGTGGTTCAAATAGGAACATTTATTTTAAGGAATCAAAATATTGAAGAGTCGGGGATATCACAGATACAGGGAAAACTCTGGTGATTTCCCAACTATTCTATTGCTTGGTTTTATGTCTTTGAAATAATGTTATTCAATGTATAATTCTGTAATTCATTTCAAAATTTAGGACTTACATTTGCACGATATCAGATCGTACAAATGGTTTAGAAAGATAGAAGGATTTACACCATACCGTACGATAACCTCGGAATCATAAAAGTGTTAGGAATTTATAATTGCACAACAAAGTTGTGCAAAAACTTAAAGATAATATGTGAAGATTCACGTTGCGCTAAACAAACTTCCTCGAAGTTCTATAGGTTATTTAAACTAAGAAAAATGTTTAGTTGTCGTAGACTTATTGTACTGTTGTAGATCGTCATCCTCCGTCTGCTACATTCTGGTCGTGCTGCCCACGAAGACTTACTCCATGTTCCATGTAGCAGTAGTTTCAAGTTTAGTGTCTTATATGTGAATGTGCAATATTATTTTTCGGTGACTTATGACTAGAGGAAAATATGTTGAGATTTTCATACCTATTTTATACTGTTTTTGATGATATTGCACTTTAAAGAAATGTATTTTTAATGTTTTATTGCAGGAATGATGAATTAGGGTCATTGGAGCAAAAAGATGGAAAAATGAGCAAATTTGGAGCAAAAATGACCAAAATGTGGAGATTTGAACTAAGCCGCCGACGGCGCCCTCGACCCCGCCAACAACGAGAACCTAGAAATTTTGATTTTATTCTACGATTCAAAATTAGAACACACTGTTAGAAGGATTAGAAGATTAAGAAGAGAACCTAGAAATTCTGATATAATAAAAAACAACTTGAACAATCAAGGAATAAAGAATGAACACCAACCTAGACCCCTACGAGATTATGCAAATCCTACAATAGATGAAATTCACTTATCTATCCAAAATCTTGATGTAGCTGCTAGTTCATTTGAGCTTAAACCTGCTATTATCCAAATGGTGCAAAACAATCAATTTGGAAGTACACCAAATGAAGATCCTAACTTACACCTCCCTAGTTTTTTAGAACTGCGTGCTACTTTTAATTATGACAGTCTCAAATGATGCTGTTAGATTTAGACTTTTTGGAGGTACACCAAATGAAGATCCTAACTTACACCTCCCTAGTTTTTTAGAACTGCGTGCTACTTTTAATTATGACAGTCTCAAATGATGCTGTTAGACTTAGTCTTTTTCCTTTTTCACTATGGGATAATACTAAGATGTGGTTAAATTAGTTAGCACCAGGATTTATTAGAACTTGGGGAGAACTTTCATAGAAATTTCTATCCAAATATTTCCCTCCTGGATCTATTAGAACTTGGGGAGAACTTTCACAGAAATTTCTATCCAAATATTTCTCTCCATAAAAAACTGCTAAACTTAGAAATGACATAACATCATTCTGTCAGATTGATGGAGAGTCAATATATAACTATTAGAACTTGGAGAGAACTGTCACAAAAATTTCTATCCAAATATTTCCCTCCATCCAAGGTATTAGAACTTGGGGAGAACTTTCACAGAAATTTCTATCCAAATATTTCCCTCCATCCAAAGCTGTAAACTTAGAAATAACATAACATCGTTCTGTCAGATTGATGGAGAGTCAATATATGAAGCTTCAGAGAGATTTAAAGATACATCGTTCTGTCAGATTGATGGAGAGTTAATATATGAAGCTTAGGAGAGATTTAAAGATCTTCTTAAATGCCCTCATCATTCGTTACCAGACTGGTTAATAATTCAAACCTTTTATAATGGATTAGTGATTAGATTGATGGAGAGTCAATATATGAAGCTTGAGAGAGATTTAAAGATCTTCTTAGGAAATATGTCAAATTGATGGAGAGTCAATATATGAAGCTTGGGAGAGATTTAAAGATCTTATTAGGAAATGTTAATTTATGGAGAGTCAATATATGAAGCTTGAGAGAGATTTAAAGATCTTCTTAGGAAATGTCCTCTTCGTTACCAGATTGGTTGATAATTCAAACTTTTTATAATGGATTAGTGGGATCTCTTAGATTGATGATAGATGCTCGTTACCAGATTGGTTGATAATTCAAACTTTTTATAATGGATTAGTGGGATCTCTTAGATCAAGAGTCAATATATGAAGCTTGGGAGAGATTTAAAGATCTTCTTAGGAAGTGCCCTCATCACTCGAGAGTCGATATATGAAGCTTGGGAAAGATTTAAAGATCTTTTTAGGAAGTGCCCTCATCATTTGTCCCAGATTGGTTGATAATTTAAACTTTTTACAATGGATTAGTGGATCTCTTAGATCGATTATAGATTGGTTGATAATTCAAACTTTTTATAATGGATTAGTGGGATCACTTAGATCGATTATAGATATGGTTAATTCAAACTTTTTATAATGGATTAGTGGGATCTCTTAGATCGATTATAGATGCTGCGAAGCTTGGGAGAGATTTAAAAATCTTCTTAGGAAATGCCCTCATCATTCGTTACCAGATTGTTGATAATTCAAACTTTTTATAATGGATTAGTGAGATCTCTTAGATCGATTATAGATGCTGCGACTGGTGGTTCTTTAATGTCAAAACCTTTTGATGAGACTTATTCGTTAATAGAAGAGATAACTACCAATAATTTTCAATGACCATCTGAAAGGATAAATCTTAAAAGAGTAGTTAGTATCCACGATTCTGATGCAATATCTACGTTAGCTTCGCAGATTGCAGCAATATTAAAAAAAATTAAATCATTATGAAATGAATTATTCTCATGCAATATCTACGTTAGCTTCGCAGATTGCAGCAATATTAAAAAAATTAAATCATTATGAAATGAATTATTCTCCAACACCTACTACGATGAAGGAGAATTTATCTGGGCAATTTGTGGATGTTCAATCTTCTTATGAGACTCTAAATGCTATTAACAATAGACCCAATAATCCTTTATTTGACTATTATAACCCATGTTGGAAGAATCATCCAAATTTTAATTGGAATAACAATTCTTCTACAGATCAACAATGTTATTATAACCCAGGTTGGAAGAATCATCCAAATTTTAATTGGAATAACAATTCTTCTACAAACCATTACAACCCAGGTTGGAAGAATCATCCAAATTTTAATTGGAATAACAATTCTTCTACAAATAAACCCAGGTTGGAAGAATCATCAAAATTTTAATTGGAATAACAATTCTTCTACAAATCAACAATTGGTTTATATGAAACCTTAAATGCTATTATAGACCCAACAACCCATATTCGAACTATTATAACCTCAGGTTGGAAGAGTCATCCTAACTTTAATTGGAATAACAATTCTTCTACAAATCAACAATGGATAAACAACCCAGTGAATCCATTAGGAAATTCATCTAACCAAGGAAATGTTAACTATAGACATTCTTATCCTCCGGGATTTAACAGTAATACTCAAATTAAGGAGAAGAAGTTGTCTATGGAAGAGCTGATATTAACACAAGCCAACAATTGCAGAATCAAGAAAATCAATTACAAATTCAAGGAAATCAATTGCAAAATCAAGGAACTGCCATTAAGAATATTGGAAACCAATTGGGACATATCGCTACCGNTAGGAAGGAAAACCTTAACATCCATTTAAGGGGGCTTTACATCCAACCAAAGAGGCAAAGAGAAGTAGGAAGTTTTAACATCCATTGAAGGGGGTCTTATTCCACTCCGCAAAAATTTGAATTTGGAGACAACATTTGGAAGGAAAACCTTAACATTCATTTAAGGAGGGTTTACATCCAACCTAAGAGGCAAAGAGAAGTAGGAAGCCTTAACATCCATTAAAGGGGGTCTTATTCCACTCTGCAAAATTTTGAATTTGGAGACAACATTAGGAAGGAAAACCTTAACTTCCATTTAAGGGGGCTTTACATCCAACCTAAGAGGCAAAGAGGAGTAGGAAGTCTTAACATCCATTGAAGGGGGTCTTATTCCACTCCGCAAAA
>JXCR01048701.1:142178-161393 GCA_002079205.1 Phalaenopsis hybrid cultivar | reverse complement strand
AAGGCTGTTGATCCTATAGGAACTCAATTTCGGGCCCTCTACATGTTGGTCCTTAGCCCTTGCAACTAAAAGTTGAGTGCTTGGAACCACTCATGCGAGTTCTTCACAAAAATGAGTCAAGAAGTGGCTTGAAGTTCTACGGGAGGTGGGTTTCATTGCTAGTCCGCTAGGATGGTTAATAAGAACTCCTAAAGCTAGATCCTAGGTTCTAAGAGTAGGAGACCAAGACCTCACCAAAAATGAGGTCAACACATGTGCGCTGCCCTCCCATCCAGCCAATGCAAATGTAAAACGCATGTTGAAATCACATACTACCATGATATTTTGAGTTGTGGTTCCGGAGCGGCCGATAAATGCAATTTTCTCGTTATCCGACACCCTAGCATGAACGTGCGTTCCATTGATTGCGATGCAACCCTTTACGAATAAGTGAAATCATTTCAATATACAACCCAGTAATATTTATTTAAAGTATGAATGTCTACCTTGAAATGTGGCATGTATCGGGCATCGTTGCGAATCTCTACTGGCGTTCTTGCAAACGTTGGATCTGTGGGTTTTATTATGGTTTGTGCTAGACTGACAAGAGAACTCAAACCAACTGAGAAATATCTGCTTATTGTTTTAGTTGAGTGTTGGAAGCATTCCATGGCTCCCCTCATTGACTTGTTTTGTGATAAAATATAAAGTGTTATGCCCAATACTTCACGGTCTGTTGTCCTAGAAGATCCGCGAAGTCCATGAGATGTTTTTAGATCTAATAATAAATCACTGAAAACACCCTGTGACATGCGGAAGATGTTTTGAAATCTCGTTGGGTGTCCTGAAATCATTTCTCCCATCAATTTGTCTCTAATCTGAGATGATGTGTAACACGGCTCACGTTCGACATACGTATTATAGTAATGCACTTGTATATTTATGGCTGCATTTCGACGTCGGCATCGGATTTCCTCTGGGTCCATGATGATATGAATTATACATTATACTTTGAAATACAGTTAAGCTCATAGATGAAATAAAACAACCACACATATGAACTATAATTGGAAAACAAATAACTTAAAACATCCTTTGGAATGAAGTAAATCAGTTTCATAAAAATGACGAACAACCACAAATGAAAAAGTCTACTATCAGGAGTAATCATAGATGGAATGAAGTGCATCAGTCTAGTATCAAATCATAAACAACCACGATGTCAACTAATGAGGAGCTCAACTTCACAAGTCACGACTGTTATAATAATATCGTATGTAGTCCAGTCGTCGCTCTTTGCTCAGTGCTGTGAAGAAGTCTCGATGGAGGGAATCACGAAAGAGGTCTACAGCAAAGTAGAAAAGATCACAATTCCCTGTAAATTCTAAATCTTCTTCAAGAAGTCCATGACCTCATGAACCGAGGTTTTTTGAACTCTGTGAGGGGCATCATTAGATGAGTCTACTAGGTATGAGAGCTGCTTCCTCATAGATGCAAGTCCACTCTTTCTCTTGCTTTCGTTCCGGGGGCGCTTCACACGGTTGGCTGATTGAATTTCAGGTGGCTCAACACTGCGGAATTTTGCAGAATCATTTGACAATTCCACGACCACATTCTCGAGGGTTGTTTCAAAAACTGTTTGGCTAGGGGCAGCTTTAAATTTCCCTGTAGCTACCACCCCACCAAACATCATTTGTAACTTGCACTCCAATTCTGGTTCAATCCCAGCCAATTTGAACTTCTTTGTCGCAGGAACAATCTGTAAAAGAGAATGAAAGGTTATTAGAAATAAAAATAGAAATTATTAAAATTAAAAAGAATGACTCAATAATATTTTACCGTAAGCCTTTCTTGCCACCACTCCTCTGACGACTCAATTGTTCTATTCATCGGATCCCATCCTAATCCAGTGGAGCCACACTTCAAATCACTCCACAGTTTCCAATCTTTCTTAAGCTGGTCTCATTTATTCTTCAATTGGAGTCTATCATATTCCCTACCTGTCATCTCTTTGAATTTGCTAACGATATTATCCCAACCTTCCTTATTGAAAAATATTGTTGGCCTATTTCCCTGATCAATTTCACATATGCATAGTTCACAGAATATTAATTTGGTGTCCTTCTCCCAAAGTGCAGGAGTGACAACCTTTTTGTTTTTATTAGCCATGCTAATAATATCACCAAAAAATAATATTCAACATGAATTAATATAATGAATTTAAACATTGCTAAACAAATGAAAGATTAGATATAAACACGTTGCAAGCAATAAACCAAACAGGAATTGTAAAGATAGGGGAACACACAAATTTACGTGGTTCGGTCAACTAACCTTCATCCACAGGAAATGAATGCAATATTTTATTGAAATACTAGCTGAAATTATTGAAGCATATCAACAAGGAATCCTTTGTTGTACATATACACAACTTACAACATGTATACAATATATAAAAGGATCCAACATATTTAAAACCACCACAGAATTAGAAAAATGACCTTCCCTCTTAGGTCACCTCTCATTAGCATACTTCTTTAAATTGGCCTGAAAGCTATTATTCCTACCTTATTGCTAGGCTGATGGCTGACTATTCTAATCCTCTTGGATCAATGGCATCACACAAAAGCTGCAATTAACTTGCACGACACTCGTAGAATATCCAACCAGAAAGGTAACACTTTTTTAAAAAATAGATCATGTTACATTCCTTAATACCTAATTTAAAATCAAAAAATCAGTCCCCCAGAATTGAAAAATAAAACATAGTTAGTTGAAAGCCCTAAACACTGAAAGTTGGTAGTCAAAATGCCAGATCAATGTTCTCATCTCCATCTACAGTAACAATAAAAAACTGAAAAAGAATAGAAATCCGGATCATAGAAATAATTCTAGAGGTGGAAGTCATGAATTGCAAGAAAAAAATATAAAATTATAGGTAGAACAATTCTTTCAAACACTTTGACACATGTTCAACAAACAACTAATGGATTCCAACACAGAAGGAATTAGAATCACACTGGGATAAAATAAAATGGAATACCGGGGTAAGCCACAATTCATTATTTTTACTGCAAGAACCAATTCTTTTGCCCCAATCAGTATCACTTTTATGTTTCATAGCTAAAAAAATATACATTCCATTCTTTTAACCAGTAAAAGACAGGGCCAATGTTTTACTTTGAAACAATTGCTAAAATTTTTCTAAGCTTAGAAAATGATTCGTTTGTTGTTCATGCACTGTCCATGGCAAAAAAGTTTATTGCAAGGAAATGCCCATGTTAACCTGACACCAATTGCAAACAAAGTCAGTGCCTTTCATAACTTCCACAAATGTGTCTCAGAGCAAAACATTAGTGATGAATCAACCACTACCTAATGTACAGATCTGCCGAGAAGGGAAAGAAAAGGCATGAACAACAACCACTACAGATTAGTGAATCAGCCACTACCTTATTCCATTCTTGAGCCAGCATCCACCAAACAAGAATGACTCAAACGAGAAGGGAAAGAAAAGGTAAAACCCTAGTGAAGCAACCGGTAAAAAACCAAACAGGTTTAATGCGCTAATGTACAGATCCACCGCATCTTTAGAAGGAATAAACAAAAAATCGCAGAAATAGGAAGAGATGAGAAGAGAAAACATTACATTCGAAAACACCCATAAGCTCCCTCATATCTGCGATTAGATGAAGAAAATTGCTCGTTATACCTCAGATCTGTCAATCGAGGGGCTACGAAGCAAGACGACGAAGGAGAGCCATGAGGGAAGTAGTTAGGGCAGAAGAGAAACGAAAGGGGTAAGCGGGGCAAATGTTCAGGCGAAAGCGGGGCCGCGGCGTTAATATCGAGGCCTGCATTCTCTCAGCTTTGCGACAGTTTTGCCACAAAGCTACGGACCAAACGGCCGACTACGGGACGAAGCCGCTGTCGCACACAGCATCGCGTCAAAAAANGCTACGAAGCAAGACGACGAAGGAGAGCCACGAGGGAAGCAGTTAGGGCAGAAGAGAAACGAAAGGGGTAAGAGGGGCAAATGTTCTGGCGAAAGCGGGGCCGCGGCGTTAATATCGCGGCCCGCTTTCTCTCAGCTTTGCGACAGTTTTGCCGCAAAGCTCTGCGGGACGAAGCCGCTGTCGCACACAGCGCCGCGCCAAAAATGTCGAACCAAACGGGGCCTTTAATTTGATTTAGTGATGGATTGCGTTTTCCTAAACTTATTGAAGTAATCATATTGCTTTCTGCGCATCTGCAGCTTCTATTACTTTATTGCCTGTGACATTTGATTGCATATTCTGGGTTTGAGGGACTAGCTTATTACCCAGATTAATTTGATTTAATTCTTTCATGCAAACAACTTTATTATCACAGATTAACTTTCTAGTTTTCAGGCTATCAAAAATGCTCCTGGATGTATGCAGCCTCTGGTCACCAGAATCATACCGTCCATTGCTTCCATATTAGAAAATGTGAGTTTTTTAAGATTTCTAAAGACAAATCTTTACTAGTCTAAGCTCATTCAACTCTAGCTTAATTTTCTTTTACATATACTTTTGTCAGCCAAGGAACCAGACGGGTGGATTGCTTGCAGGTTCATTTGATCTTTTGACAATGATATTGAAAGTATGGTTAAAGTTCTACAGTCTTTTTTTTTTTAAATTTTTGGTACTGCTGTTTGTTGCCTGTTATATTTGCATCTTGTGCCAATTCNGCAGGTTCATTTGATCTTTTGACAATGATATTGAAAGTATGGTTAAAGTTCTACAGTCTTTTTTTTTTTAAAATTTTTGGTACTGCTGTTTGTTGCCTGTTATATTTGCATCTTGTGCCAATTCTAATTTTTTTTTTCTTTTCAGGGTGCGCCTGTTGAAGTTGTAAAGGCTGTTTTTGATAATTGTTTTAATTCTACCATCCAAGTAGTGCTTGAAAGTGATGATCACGGTGAATTGCAGGTCTTTACCGAACTCTTTTTGGTGCAGCTAATATTTTTACTTTCTTAGCTTCAACCACATCCAATGATCCTAAAGTGCGAGGCAAATCCCAACATAAAAAAAATAAAAAATAATAATAATAATAATAAAAAACCATCCAATTATCCTAAAGGCAAGTCCATTTTAAATGCATGATGCGTAATCATTAATGCTTGCTTCTCTCTCCGGATTTGTAACCAGAATGCGACAGAATGTCTTACTGCATTTCTTGCCGGTGGAAAGCATGAGTTGCTTTCGTGGAATGGTGATCCATCATTTACAATGAAAAGGCTTCTTGATGCAGCTTCAAGGTATGATTTATGGAAAGTTTTTGTATTTCTTAGGAGTCTGGAAACTCTTTCTTTGAACTCCCATTTTGGGTTGTATCCATATTTTTTTTCACTCTTCTTTTCCGGCTGTAATTGTCAACATTCATGTAGGGCATGGGCTGACATTTAAAATTTNAGTGCTTGAAAGTGATGATCACGGTGAATTGCAGGTCTTTACCGAACTCTTTTTGGTGCAGCTAATATTTTTTCTTTTTTAGCTTCAACCACATCCAATGATCCTAAAGTGCGAGGCAAATCCCAACATTAAAATAAAATAAATGATAATAATAATAATAAACCATCCAATTATCCTAAAGGCAAGTCCATTTTAAATGCATGATGCATAATCATTAATGCTTGCTTCTCTCTCCGGANAGTTTAAGCTTGATGTTATCTGAATTCTTAAGATTTGATAGTGGTTATGTTTGTCTTTGGTGAAACCAAAACGCTATGGAAATATTGTGCCTTATGCCCCCTCTACACACATACACACACACACACAAAGAAGCTAAGAACCGTTTGGTTGTTGAAAAAGAAATGCAGTGTAAATTTGTGTTTGAAATACTTTGAAGTTATTTGGTTGAATGCAAAATAAATCAAGACTGTACCTTTTCTTTTTTGGTTTGAAGAATAAATGAATTCAATGTAAAGCACTCCTGTCAACAGTGACTAAGGTCTGCAGAGTGGGTGACGCGGGAGGGGGCTGCTTTAGCATTTTTCCAGCCCTAGGTGGGGTTGGTTTTACCGCTCAAGAGGAGGGGCTTATCTACTATTATAAATAGGCCCTTTGTTTTGTTTAGGATTATTTTTGGTGTGTTTTATGTTAGGACACCTGTCAGCTTCCTCCGTTTTCCCTTTTAGAGTTGTATCTGAGGACAAATGGTGCTCTGACTGTATCTCACTCCGAGGTGGTGATTATCGTCCGCTTTACCATCCCACAACCTCCTCCTTGCTGCCGCCCTTCACTCCCCTTCCTGCTTGCTACAGTTCATCCGCCACAGTCCCCCATCTCCGGTGACCAACTTGCCTCCCTGTTCTGCAGTTCAACCACACATCCTCCCTTTTCCTCTTGCTGTAGCCTAGTCACAACCACCTTTCCTCTTTTCCGTCGTCCAACCACAATCCCCACTTCTTTCTACCCCCTTACCATAGCCTATCACCATCCTACTGCTTTCTACCTACTGCATCCAAACCGCAATTCACCTAATCACTGTTACCCTCCAAGCCACACTTTACCCCACCCTAACTGTCCTCCAAATGCATTCCTATTTTGCCCCAATTGCAGTCACTGTTGACAGCTTCCTCACCACCCAGATCGACGCCCTAGTTTTGTGTCGTGCCGTTGTTTTTTCTAGTTTTCAAGTGTCTTGTTTGTAAATTTTTTAAATTTCAGCAATAATAGTTGCACTTCTATTATGGCTTGGGTTAACTCCAGCATTATTTGGTATCAGAGCTGTCTAATATAGTCTTATCCTTGGGTTTCCTAGCATCCACTTTACCCCTCCACCAAATATTCTCTTTCCTATTTCCAAATCATAAACAAACTTTTACCTAACCCTGATTTTGCCTTGCTGATTTTCAAAATCAACAACCATAAGTCAATCGTTACACTCTCTTTCACCTTCAAACTCTAAGCCCTAACTATGCCACCAAGGAGATAAATGGTCGAGCCAACCCGGGAAGAGGGGCAACGAGAGATCTGTGAACTTCAATGGAGACTGGTGGACATTGAGGATAAAATCCAGAGGAGATTTACCCTTGATGGTGATAGGAAAAGTTGAAGAGGCGAAAGAGAGAAGAATTTTAACCCCTTCCGTTGGTAGGATTTCGGCGATGAAGATGATTGACCACGACGTTTTGAAATTTAATATTGGAGAAGGCCACATATGGAGGAGACAAGGACTTTGAAATAAAGGTGGATTTACTAGAGTTTGATGGAGCTATGTATTAGAAGACTTTATTGAATAATGGTGGATTTACCATGGTATGTTTCTGAGACTCCACAACCTGCAATAGATAAACCTCCAAGTGGAGGAGTTCATAGTGCAATTTCACCAGTTGCAGGTGAAGTGTGATTTGGTCGAGCCAGAGGAACATAACATTATGTGGAGGACTTGAAGCCCGTTATTAGCAATGTGGTATAGTTGTAGCCTTATTTGTCACTAGGAGATGTCCTGACCTTAGCATTGAAAGTGAAAATGCAACAAAAACAGAGCTGACAATCACAATCAGTCAAACAACCACTCATAGTTGGAGACACTAGCAAGAGCATGTCCCAGAAAGCTGAGAAAGTTGGTTCGGATAAGGACAAAGCCACCCCAAGTGAGAAGAAACTCGAGAAGAGTATCACATCTACTATAGATCCTGCCAGAAAATACTTCTAATGCCGCGTATTTGGGCACATTACCTCCAACTGCCTGACGAGCTAAGTTGTGTCTTTTACATAGTAGGGCGCCGTTGAGGAGGTTGGCGACATATAAAAAACTGAGGAACAAGGTGAGGTGTATCATCTTCCACTGGATGAAGGAGAGACACTTGTGGTTTGACAGGTGTTACAGATCGAGGATACGAGGGATTCGCAGTGACTTTGTCACAATATATTCTACTACCACTATACTGTGAATGAAAATGTATGCAATTTCATCATCGATGGATGGAGCAGTAAGAATGTGGCATCTTCATAGATAGTGGAGAAGTTGGGCTTCATGTCCCAGAGGCACTCCCAACCATATTCTTTGATGTGGCTGAAGAAGGAGAACAGTGTCAGCATTGATCGAAAATGTTTGGTAGAGTTTTTGATTGGGAGTTAGCTGCAAGATAGATTGTGTGATGTAGTACCCATGGATTTTTGTCACTTGTTGTTGGGGAAACCACGAAAATTTGACTGTTGGATTCAACACAATTGATTCAGAAACACTTACTTATTCACCAAGGAGGGGAAACACATCATCTTGCTTCCTAGTTTTGTGTGTTGTTTTAACCGTATTCAAGTGTCTTGTTTGTCATGCTTTTCAATTGCAGCAATATTAGTTGTATTTCTATTATGGTTTGGGTTAACTCCGGTATTGGTGGGATAGCTGGCAGAAATTGGCTGTGGGCAGAGGGCTGTGTGGTGGCTCCATGCGGTGATTGGTGGTCGGTGTTTGCTGGCGTGGTTGGAGTGTTAGGAGTTTTTTTGTTGGCATGACATTGTTGGAAGAAGATACAATACTCCTTAAGGAATAAATTAGAGATAAAAATTTCTAAAATACATAAACAAAGTAAAAATTCATTAAGCCAGAAAATAACAAGATATAAATAGTCCCCTAAGCATAAAAATTCTAGTTTTAATTTAATAAAATAAGAAATTTAGACCTCTCAAGGTCCAACGGCAACAATTGGACGATAAGTCCTTATTTCGGTACGCAACTGGACACAATCATGCCCGTCCCACTTGCAAGATTGTGGAAATCCCGTAAAAATTCCTTATATAAATTTTCTTAATGTTCTCCAGTTATGTTAGATAATCGGGAGCTCAAAAGTTCTTGTCTGACTTGATTTTTTGGAAGTTAATGTGCAAATCCGATTGCCTTTTATACTACTATTAATAAATGCCTAAACTATATTTTTGATAAATTCTTTGAGATTTCTCAGTAATTCCCCATAGGATTTAATATTTTACTTTAATACTACAGCTTTCCTCTGTTTATTTTTTAGCACTACAATTGGGAAATTAAATTCCTCGGATGCTTTTTTTATTATAATTTTGCTTCTTTCAGGTTGCTGGACCCTAGCTTGGAAAGTTCTGGATCACTTTTTGTAAGTTGCTATGTGTTGCAGCTTATATTTCACTTTCCATCTGAAATGGCTTTCCACATACGTGAGCTTGTTGCTGCGATTGTGAGACGCATGCAATCTTGTGAAATAGCTGGGCTAAAATGCTCTCTTATAGTTGTTCTCGCCAGACTGGTAAGTTACTTTTCAGTGATCTCCCTATTTCCATATGTTGTCTATTCTCATTCTCACTGTGCTCAGTTAAATCTTTACTTTCTAGTTCTTATTTTATTTTTCTTTTAAATCTTTCTATAAGTCAACTTTGGCATTGGTCTGCCAGTTATCAATTTCTTATCATCTTTTCTCTACTTTAATTATTACTTTTTTATTTTTTTTCTTGACCATGCCAACATTTGACTTTGTATGGTCAATGGACTACTTTAAGAACTAAAGCCATTGAAATAATTACCCTTGCTTGCCAAATAGCTCGAGAAAAATCTTGCATTCACATGCAAGTTAAAGTTGTAACTATGGGCGATGAAATCATTAAAATGTGTAAACGTTTTAGATATCTCGGGTCTATTATTCAAAGTGACAGTGATATATATGGGGATGTTATTAGTAGAATTTAAGTTGGTTGGTTGAAGTGGAGGAATGCATCGGGGATATTGTGTGATATAAAAGTACTGCATAGACTTAAAGGAAAATTTTATAAGATGGTGGTGAGCCCTGTAATGCTTTATGACGCAGAATGTTGGCCTTTAAAAGAGAAGCATAAAACAAATTTTAGTGTTGTTGATATGAGAATGCTTAGATGGATGAGTGGCTTGACACGTAAAGACAAAATGCTAAACGAATCTTTCTATGAAAGGGTCGGTGTTGCTCCAGTGGTAAACTAGATTAGAGAGAGTCGTCTTAGATGGTTTGTTCACATTAAACGTCGATCATTTGATGATCCGGTTAAGAGAGTAAATGTTTTAAATTTGACTTTTTTTAAGAAAAGTAGATGTAGACCTAAAAAGTGTTGGGCATATTTTATAAGACATGATCTTATTCTATTAGAATTAAATGAAAATTTGACACTCAATAGGGACACAATAGAGAAAGGATTCAAGTAGCTGACCCAACTTAGTGGGATAAAGGTTTGTTGTTGTTGTTGTTGTTGTCTGCAAGTTAAAGTTGTAGTTTTGGGCTTGCTTGGTTGCTATCAAAACTAAAGAAATCCAGGTTTATGCATTCCTGAGAATTCTCTAATCCATTAATAACTTTTGAGTGAATCCATAAATTTGTTTGATAGCTTCTAAATGAGATCCCTGTAATTCTCTTAAGCTGTTATCTAAGAAATACTAGTGAATGAAACACATTGAATGTGATTGAGAAAATGATAATGAAAACTGTCAATAATCGGTTAGCTTTACAACTAAATCATGATTTAGGCATTAAGTGCATACCTGATATGTGAGTAACTAATATCTATATTGTAGGGATCATATTAAGCACATTTTCACATATTAATGAAGGAATTATGTACAGGTGCTCTTTTAATGAGGACTCTTATCAACTAGTGTAAACCTCTTTCTTGATGTGATCCTTAGAAAAAAAGGTCCAGGAAAAGAAGCTTCCCGTAGTTTTGAACTTTTTTGGGTTAGAAACAAAGGTAATGGCCATGAAAGCATGGAATACAAAATGCATGATTTACTCATGAAGTTTATGTAGAGTAATAGACAAGTAATTCCACACAATTTACTAATAATTAGAGGTGTAGGCAAGCCAATATGGCTTGCTAGCCCATTCAAATTCGGCTCATTAATGAGCTCGTGAGTTAGAATTGTTGACCTATTTTAACTTTTCTTATAAGTACAAGATGTTGAGCTTTAAGATGTTATATATTTCTTATACTGATTAAAATAAGTTGGATAAGCCTATCATTGTGGCTTTCTTAAGGGTGTTTTGGCATAAATTGAAATGAAGGCTAACAATAATGGTTATGTTGCCTAATTCTCTTTTTGTCCACAATCTATTAAAATTCAATGGTTAGACTTGGACACTTTGGAATAAGAGATTGAAATATTAATAGATTTCATTTCCATTGAGTTGTAATGGGATCTTGGCATTAGAATTGTTGTGCTACTTTGAATTCAAAGGTACCTCCAAATTCATTATATTGTTGAAAAGGAACTTTGGCATTAAAAATATTACATTGACTACTTATGATTTGGAATCTCTAATTGGAAGCTATTATATTGTTTCTTGTCCATCGCTTATTTCATGCAGGATTTTATCCAATAAAGTACATAGTATTCACAAGAATGATTTGTAGACATGTTATGAGCGATGTCCTGGTCGTCAAATTCTTTGATATATAAGTTGTTCGTTTTCAGAGCAATTCCACTGGTTATATGATGTTGGGAATTTATAATAATAACGAAACCATAAAACTCTCAAACTTGCCTATATTGGTAAACTTTGAAGTTTTGGGTGCTTATCTCATTGTTCAACACAAGTATGCATCTAAAATTGGTTGCTTGCAGGCCTATATTGGCAAACTTTGAAACTGGATGAAATGTCAATTAAATTTTACACAACTTTTTTACTGCCAGGCAAGTAGATGCTTAGTTTCTATGGGAAATAAAATTCTTAGATACTTCTATGGATCTCGGTCATCAAGTCTTCTCTGAACCATACTAATTGTGAGAAGTTGCACTAGCTTTTGCTAGCTGGGGTTTAAATTTCATAACTGAAGGCGATTGTATTCTGATTTTTTGAGATTTAAGCGATCTTATTTTGTATTACCTAAATGGTAAGAGACAGCTAGTTGGTTTGCTGTACATTGGTTCATATTAACTTTTGATGCTTAGTCTTTTCTATGTAGTTATGGGTATTTCTTTCAAGGTAAATATTGGGCTTTTCCACAACAGTTTATTGATTAAATTTTCGGCATACCTCAGACAACTCCCAGCATCTTTACTTTCTTAAATTAAAATTTGAGTTTAAGATACACATAATACACAATAGTTTTTTCTTGCCTGCTATTGGTATGGATGGCTAATATGGTTATAAAATGTCTGCATATATAATTAGATATGAAAGCAAACTGCTTTAAGGTGAAATAAGAAAAAAAGAATTTAAATTTCGGAGTTTTCATTTTTCTTTTCGGTTTGAAAGTGATGGAAATGAAACTTTTACTGAATAAATTTAAAAAATTAACTAAAATTGTCCCAAAAATTCTTTAAATTGAAGTAAGGATTTGGCAGGATACTTTTATGGAGTGCCTATGACTGTTCCATGCCTATGTCTTCCTCCACAATCCCTAGCTCCTCTTTATCACTGGTTGCTCACTTAGCATATGCAGGCTGCTAACCAATGCATATCTATTCTATTAGTTCATCTTGCCGGTGATTGACAAACTAGCTCTTGGAGATTGATCTCTTTGTCGAACTTTCCATTTAATGGTTCTCACTTATAATGCCCATTTTGGGTGCGTGCAGCTTTCTTATAAAGGTGGTTATAAAAAAAGTTGAGGGGAAAATATTATTTTTGAATGCAGCTTTAGGTATTATAAATGTTTACTATTTGAAAGAGTTGGATGATAGTTTTTTAAAGCAACTATACATTAGCAATTTTTGTTTATAAAAAGTTACTTCCTACCACATAAATTTAAAAAAAAAATAGTAAGAGGCAGTAGCCAAATAGAATTGTGGCTATAGCTTTAAAAATAAAGCTTGAAAAAACTATCCCAAACAGAACCTTTATGTCTACTAAAACACAGCTTAACCGACTTATTTTTCTCTTTAAGTAAATGGTCTTAGCATATATCTTTAACGTGTGTGTTCTCATTGCTAGAAAGCTTTATTGTTTTGAAGTAAATTCAAAATACTTCCCTTTTTGCTCGAACACCATTCAAAGCGTCCTTCATCCTTGCTCTTTACTAGTTTTTTATCATCCATCTTTTTTGTTTTTTTTATTTGTTTATGGATTGATATTTGTTTTTTCCCCCATTTTCAAGGTCCATTTTAGCTCCCCAGATGTCAACCAGTTCATTAATTTACTGCTTTCAGTGTCTGCTCGGGACCATCAAAATTCGTTTTCTTATGTGATGTCAGAATGGACCAAATTGCAAGGTATGCACCTTTGTTGTTTGGTGGATTGTTTTACAGAATAATACCTGGCTTCGNTGCATATCTATTCTATTAGTTCATCTTGCCGGTGATTGACAAACTAGCTCTTGGAGATTGATCTCTTTGTCGAACTTTCCATTTAATGGTTCTCACTTATAATGCCCATTTTGGGTGCGTGCAGCTTTCTTATAAAGGTGGTTATAAAAAAAGTTGAGGGGAAAATATTATTTTTGAATGCAGCTTTAGGTATTATAAATGTTTACTATTTGAAAGAGTTGGATGATAGTTTTTTAAAGCAACTATAGATTAGCAATTTTTGTTTATAAAAAGTTACTTCCTACCACATAAATTTAAAAAAAAAATAGTAAGAGGCNAAACAACGTGCATTAATTAAAAGTAGTCAACTAACGCAAAACCAAACAACAATGTATTAATTTAAGATATCTGATGAAAATATGCAATCTAGTTGTTCCCTAACTTAAACACTTCATCGGTAAGAACAACGATAAAAGGCCTAACTGCTGGTAAAAGGGAAAAAGGAGTTGAATTTCATAATAAAAAATCTTAAATAAGAAAGCTTTGGACTAATCAATAAAATTCTATGTAGCTAATTAGGGTAGGTAACCATTATGTTGAATGGCTTTCCAAATGATACCGCAAAAAGCCTTAATCCCGCGAAGTGGGGTAAGCTACATGAATCTTTTTTCTCCATTATGTCTTATTGAGTGACATTTTCATTTAATTTTAATGCATTAAGATCATTTTTTATACATCATGCCCAAAGTCCTTTTAGGTCTACCGCTACCTTTCTTACCATAAGTCAAATTTAAAACATCTACTCTCCTAACAAAATCATCAGATGGTCCATGTTAAATGTGACCAAATCATCTAAGACAATTCTCTCTAATCTTGTCTACAATTGGAGCTACACCAACCCTTTCATGGATATATTCTTTTCGCATTTGTCCCTAAGTGTAAAGCCACTCATCCACCCAAGCATTCTCATCTCAGCAACACTTAACTTAGTTGTATGCATCATTTTATTGCTGGTTTAAATTGGTGTTCCTATTTTAGTTGGATTACATCAAAGATTTCGATGTAGTTATAGATGTTCTTACTAGACATTTACAGGAGGATGTATCTTGGTGAATATTCCAAATAATAAGCCCAAAAAAAAATGTGCGTTCAAAAAGCTGATCAATTTACATAAAACGCCAATTTAAACTAGTAAAAAAATGAAGAAAATTTGCAGACACTTCACAGATTCATCATTTTAATGACCATCATTCTCGCATTTCTATGCCATTAACAGGCAACAAGTTAGTAGGTCTGCCCTCCTGCAAAGTTCAGGCGAGAGGGTCCGCTATAGCAGTAATTGCCTTTATTTGTCTCTGAGAAATAATAAGCCGGAGACGGTTCTTAAAATGTAATGCAACACGTGAACCTGTGGCATCTAAAAATTTGGACAATTTTAGATGTAATTCATAATTGCTTTCTAAGAACAGGAATGATCATAAGCTAATAGTACATTTTTAAGTGTCGGGAATAGAATCAGTGGCAAAATGGAGAATTAAAACATGTCCTGTAGCGAGAGTCCAAAGGTTCATCTCATTGCAATATGCTTCTAAACATCAAGCGGGATAAATATTGCCTAAATAAAAATGCTAATGAAAACATATTTATATAAATGGAAGAAACTCGTAAGCTTATACAATTAAAATAATGTTTATTCTTATAATAAAAAGAATGGAGAAATAACCGGTCTTAAACTGATTCTATCATTAAAAGATGAGCCAGCCAGTGCCGCATACCTGAAATGTTAGTTTGCTTGGTCAGATGACAATAATATTTGCTCGAACAATAGTTGATTAAAAAAAAATATTGTAAAATAGAATAACATAATTAATATTAGCAAGCCCAGCCCCATGATAATTTCCAAAGAGCGCAATGGTTTCAGTACTGTAAGGCACACATAGTCCCTTCAAAAGTTAAAAAGTATATTAAACGCAAAAAACATACAAAGACCTGTGGGTCACACATAGTCCCTTCAAAAGTTAAAAAGCATATTAAAAGCAAAAAAAATGTCAAAACCATAGGAGCTAAGTAGGAAAAAGGAAAACATACAAAGACAACATGCAAGGGAAATATAATAAAATATATAATGAAATGTAAGAGAAACAACTGACCTTGAGAATGCATTAAAGTTAATAATCCAAACAAAAAAGTAAAACAGTTTTTTAACATTTAGCTCCAATACTTACAACTAAAGCAAATCAGCATGTGCCAAATCCAAACGACTAACGTTTTCAAGATTTGAAGACTTAGGAGCTACGTTAAGGCCCTATGTTTTGGCATTAACGTAATAAATGATCAGATATTAAGTCAACCTCACCACAACTCAAGATTGACTTAAAGTTATTCAATCTAATCTTCAGTAGAGCTAGGCTTGGCTATAGCTTTGCACAATCAAATTTGGGAATAGACAATTTATTATGATTAAAGCTTGATCTATAAAAAAAAAACAAAAAAAAGGTTTCCCGAGCTGACTTGATTCACTCTAGGTCTGACTGATTTTCAAGTTGATGCAAAGTCAGCCCAAACTCATTCGTTTCAATTTATACAAAAAATCCATAATATTTTTTAGTGATCTTCAATCGTCGAGTCAAATTCATGGCCTTAGTTGGCATGTGTTATATGATGTGAGGTAAAGCAACCATAGCCCTAGTCATGGATGCAGTAGGAATTTGATTTTGACCAGGGTAGCGCATATCGGTTACACAAAGGGCCAGATTCTATAACCCACCAGCAATTTGGATGATATACCACTTGAGATACAGTTATCATTTGCGATTAGTCTAGGAAGATCCTTCACAACTATTTTTTTTATTGAAGCCTGTTTTCCTTTTCATTATTAAGCGGGGTTAATTTGTAAATAAAAGTTTTATAACATTTAATGGGAGTTACCTTCTTTAAACTCACTTTCATTACTTAAAAAAGAATTTTTTGGAGGTTTTAGGATTCAGGTCTTCTTAAGTGAGAGATAAGATTCCCAGTATGAGAGAGTTTGAAGAAAAATGTGCACGTAATAGAGCCTGAGACTTCATCATCATCAATACCAAAGCTCAGAAACCTGCAACCAATTTGCTATAGCTAAAGGACACACGGCAACAACATCAGAGTCAAGAGTAAGAAGCTTGGCGGGCTGGCATAAAGCATTAAACCATTCAGTGGCTCAATCTGCAGCAGGTCGTGAGCTTTTCTTGTCAATTTAAGTGCCATAATCTTTACCATTGTGTTTCTTGCTGTGGATTCCAACTAAGAAATAGGTGGCAAGCAAGGGGAAGAGCAAACTGCTGGTGGGGATTGGAAGCATAAGATGCAACCTTTCTTGAATCTACAATGTGCCATTAATAACTTTGCAGTGAGTACAAGAGGCAACAAGAATTCAATGGGAATAAACTTAGGAGCACTGTTCCACAAAGGAATTCCTCTATCTTTTTAAATCAAGAAGCCTTCCAACATCAATTTCTATGCTGTTTACGAGTTTGTTATCTTGTTGCCATGTTATTGAAAATTTAGTTGCCTTTTTCTGCTTGGTTCGTTTTCAGGACACAGCTAGAATTTTTCCAGCAACTCTTCAATTTTCATAAGAGGGAACCTGGAAGACATCAGCCATTACAAGAAATTGTCAAAACTTATGTAGATCTCGGTGAGCAGGCCTTACTATATTCCAAAAGGAAAACAATAGCATTCATGGGAAGACACGGACCCATTTTCTTGGGGACAATTTCTACACCCCTGCAGTGAAGATCAATTGAAAGCCACCCTTGCAATCATGCAGACTTACGTGATTAGAGTTGTCAAAACGACTCTTTGTTCTTGAACGGCTCTTGTTCGGCTCGCTAAGCAAACGAGTCGAACACGAACACACTTTTTGAGCTCGAAATATAAAAGAGTCGAACACGAGCTGAGTTTGGGCTAGCTCGTGTTCGACTCGTTTACACCCCTAATTTAGACATGCTTTTTTATTTATTACATGTTCTTTTGAGATGTAATTCAATGTTGTATGGATTTGTATTTTAAGGTTTTATTAAGAATTTTGTATCTTTCATTTGGGATGTAATTTGTTGTAGTATGAATTTGCATTTTGTTTTAAATTATTTATTTTGTTTGGTTTGGTTTTAGTTTTATTTTGTTTTGTTTAATTTTTGTTTAGTTTTTTATGGATTTTCCTTTATTTTCATATATAAAACTTAATTTAATTTTTTGATCTAACAGATTATATTTTTTTATTGTTTTATCTCAATAGCAGTATGAGCTCTAGGATTTCAGGGACTACCCGAGTTGTGTTGTGTTACTGCGGACTACAGGCTCCCTTACTCATGTCACGTCAGCTGTATAGCAGTGGGAGACAGTCCTACAGTTGTCATAGGAGTGTTTCAGCATGCTGCGGTTTCTTCCGTTGGACCGACATTCCGACATACTCCCATGCCGACAGTGATCATGTTACGATGGTTTCCTAAGAGGACAGTGCCGCTGAGGATAGACGACGTTAGAGTTTTAAATTGAACGTTTTAATATTTTTACTTGTAATTGTAATTGTATTTCTTCTTATTTTATTGTTTTGATACTCACAAAGTGGTGAGCAATGTATTTTAATTTTTGTAACTGAACTGTAATATTTTGAAACATCTGTTTTATCTATTATTTTCCATAAACAGTTATGTTACAAACTGCTTAACCAAACAGGGGCAAAATGGTCATTTATTCAACAACAGCTCCGAGTAAGCTGTTCTTAATAAGCTGTCTCAAACAGCAAGTCGGCTTATTCTGATAATCTGCAGATTATCAGAGTAGCAGAATATCTGCTTATTAGCAGATTATAAATAATCAACAGTTGCCCCAAACAGTCTCTTATTAAATACGACTTAATTGTTATTAACGACGGTACTTGACTGTCGGTAATAAGCTAAATTCTGTAATGGGCATGATCATCTCATTCTTCCAATTGAAATTTCAACTAAAAAAGAAAGGAGGGTTAGGTTATTTGGAATTTTATTTTAAGTATGCAACACTCCTTAGCGTAGAATCAGAGTATACACTCTCCAAAATACATAAAACAAAACAACAATCTTCAAAAACAAGAAATAACAATATATAAATTGTCTCAAGTTCAACTTAGCACTAATTCAATTCAAAATAGACTTAGAAAGGTGAGCGCATAAGGGTCGATCCAGTTTAGGGGAGGGAAAATTCCAGGTACAAACTCCCAAGATGGGAATTTGCTTCCGTGGATCATTTGCGATCTAATCTTGCGACGACGGTATCTCAAGGACCATGGTAGATTGCTCCAGCACAAATTTGTCTCATTTAACTAAAGAGAATGACACTTGTCGTTTATCTAGAAGGATCCTTCTTATAACTATCTTTCATTATTATTTTTCTTTTCAATCATTTTGAATGGGTATATTTATAAATATGGTTTTATAATCTTTAATAGAAGCTATTAGTTTAAGCACCCACAGGTAGAACTAAGTTTTTTTACAAGTTAGAATTCAAGTTTTCCTCATTGAGAGCGAGAATTATCTCTTCTAGAGAGATGGTGTGGTGTATGAAGTACAATCGGGTGTTCCATCACTTTTGATGTCAGAGCTCCAGAAGTCCTCTTCAGGCTACTTTTCAGGACTATAGCAAGCATCCTATAGCTGAAGGTTGAGCAACAACGGCAAGATCATAAGTAGAAATGTTATAAAGCTAATGCAGGACCAAGTTGTCGGTCAACTTTTTCGATAGATATAGATTTGAAAATATGAAATATGAAAATAATGTTTTGGAAATTTAATTTAATATAATAAATATATAGTTTGGGTTTTGAAGTAGTATGTTTTAATTTTGAAAAAAGAGACCAAGTGGATCTCATTCGTTAAATAAGTTTACATAATCGTGCCTGATACCGCGAATACTACACCCTCCCGAAAGATAAGTGTAGACCTCGGCGATAGACCTAATCTTGCAAACTAAGAGATTTGTGGCACCCGTTTGGTCTGCGAATATTTTTAGGTATGA
>JXCR01048701.1:104003-127697 GCA_002079205.1 Phalaenopsis hybrid cultivar | reverse complement strand
AAAAGAAAAGAAAAATATATAGGATTGAAAGCAATCCAAATGAAAAAGAGAAAAGAAAAGAAAGAAAAAAATATAAAAGTGAGGAGAAGCTTGAGGAGATGCCTAATCAAAAATTGGCTTCACTGGACCTACCTAAAGGGAAAACCTAAATACATTCCTGAACTTATATTTATGGATTAACATCTTTTACTAGTAGTGTTCTCATGAAGTTCCTATCATTTGAATATTCTAAGTGACTTGATATTACCACATATAGTAATTCTTGAAATGAATAGAAAACTAGAACTCTTAAACTTGATGACTAGATAATCTTGTACCTATAGAGTTAATTTAATTACTTAAATTTTTTCTGAAAAATCTCACTATGGTATTTACTTAAATCAAACTTATAGTATTTCTGAATTAAAACTTTACTACAAGAGATCATAACTTTTATGTAGTACTAAAATTACTTGAAAACAAGTAATGGTTAAGTTTGGGAGATTTTGACAAAAGAAAAATATGTTAAGATTTTCATACCTATTTTACACTGATTTTGATGATATTGCACTATAAAGAAGGGTATTTTTGATGTTTTGTTGCAGGTATGATGAATTATGGAATTTTGGAGAAAAAGATGTAAAAGCGGTGCAATTTGGAGCAAAAACGAGCAAGAAATGAAAATTTTCCCTATCACCTTTCGATAAGTCTTTTGATGTTTAATCTCTTTTACACTTCTTGCATATTTTTGAATGAGATTACACTTTAAAGGAAGGTTGTTTCCATGCTTATTTTGTAGGGCTATCTGTTAGGAACACAACGCAACAGAAATGAAGCAAAATAGAGCTAAAATAGAGCGAAACAGTGAAGTTGTGTAGTCTGCTCGTCGAAGGAGCCCAAAACGGCTCTGACGGCAAGATTTACCCGAGAAGACTGAAAAATGACAGAAAAGCTCGCCGATGGCGCCATCGAGCCTGCTGACGACGCCTGGGACGACTATGGACCGACTTTTGGCGGTTATGGGACAAAATTCAATGTATTTGGACACTTTTTGAAAGGGTTCTTGTGGAAAATCTTCAAACTTTGTCTCTACACTTTAAAAGAATGAATTTAGGTTAAAAAAGGAGCTTTTGTGTGGGAGGAATGTTAG
Source organism: Phalaenopsis hybrid cultivar (assembly GCA_002079205.1). NCBI lineage: Eukaryota > Viridiplantae > Streptophyta > Magnoliopsida > Asparagales > Orchidaceae > Phalaenopsis > Phalaenopsis hybrid cultivar. Next base: position 126,568 of record JXCR01048701.1, on the reverse strand, counting down.
GAAAGTGTGGAGTAAGTTTAGGGTTTAGAGAATATGAGTAGAAATATGGATTTCTACCTTTTTGGAGAGATTGGAGAGGAGATTCTAAGAGAATTTGTAAGGAGATGTTCTAGCATTGCATCGATCGGCGGGAGGCTTCGTGGGATAGATATTCATCTTTCTTTCAAAGGAAAAAATCTAAGTATTGTGTTCTTCATTATCTTTTGATTTTTGTAAATACTTGTCTAGTGGATTTACTTTGGTTAAATGAAGTTTCCGTTGTGTTTTCTTCATGCTTTGTGATGGGCTTCTCTTACTCTCTCTTCTTGTTTGGAAATAATGGTATGAGAAGATTATGCCATTGTTTTCATTTTACTTTTCTTTCGTAATGAGTAGAATTCAGGTTTAGGATTTTGGGATGCATGTTAGAAGCGGATTTAATTATCAATGTGATGGTTTTTTACTTGCACTTTATTTACATTACAATAAAGGCCTGTTGTAGTGTTAAAATTTGTTTTAATTGCATTAAAACCTGAAAGTGCAATGTAATTCTTAACAAAGTAGAACCACGTTTAGATTCTATGGATGATTAAGTTCATGGGGTTGAATGCAAATAAATAGGGAAATATACTTTGATGAGCGTAGAATTGGAGATTTTAGGGTGACAGACTAAAATTCCCAATTTGGTCTTGTTGTTTGAGTACTAAAGCTGAGATGTTAGCCCTCATGCGAGGGCGAAGTGAGAGCTGGTATCCTCCCAGTCTAGCCACGGATTCAGTAAACAAACATAGGATTAGTCAATGTTCTTTCTTCCTAGACCAAAGGATAACGAATAGGATTGCTCCTATTTGGCGCATACAATATTAAATGCATCTCATTCTTTTACATTATCCAATTCATTACATAAGAATATTAGTTTTTAACATCTCAAAATTCTCCAAACCAATTCATCCAAAAAGGGTTAACTTTAGAATTAATATTTGCATTTAGTTATAGTTACTATCTTTACATTTAACACTTGCATTTAGGATTAGTTGCTAAATAAAACATCATTTTAATCAACATTCCAAACTAAGGACTAATTGTAGTAGACTAGAGTTTGAATAAGGACCTCTTACCTTGCTTCCCTGTGGGATTGATAAACGGGGCTCCACTAGAGCCCTATATTACTTGAGCGATACGTATACTTGCGTTTGAAATTGTGACTTTACAAAATCATTATAAATATATAATTCTGGGTTCATAAATTCTTGCATATTAAAAGTTGCATCAAGTTTTTAGCGTCATTGCCGGGGTTTTAATCCATCTAGTAGTGGTGTCAAATTCTTGTATTTTGAGGTATATCAAAAGTCACTGTCAAAATGATATTACATCTTTTTGTCAGTTTGAAGGGGAATATATTTATGAAGCATGAGAATGATAACAACTGAGGAAGTGTCCACACCATGCTATACCATATTGGTTAATAATTCAAACCTTTTAGAATGGATTAGCTGGATCTCTTAGATCTATTAAAGATGTCGCTGCTGGTGGTTCATTAATGTCAGAAGTATTTCATGATGCTTTGCTTTAATTGAAGAGATGGCAAATAATAATTTTCAATGGCCTTCTGAGAGGGTAAATCCTAAGAAAGTCGCCAATATTCATGAATCAGATGCTTTTGCAATGTTAGCAAATCAAGTTACTATAATTTCAAACAAGTTAGACAAATGTGGAATGAATTTTTCTCAACTTATTTCAATGATTGAAGAGAATTCATTAGGTCAAATGGTAGATTATCGTGCATCATTATAAACTTTGAATGCCATAAAAAATAAGCCAAATAATTGACCGACGACTTTATATATGCTTAAGAATATAAGTTAAATATGGTCGTAATAAATATTCAATAATTGTAAAGTCACACTTATCAACGCAAGTATGCGCATTGCTCAAGTAATATAGCGCTCTAATGGAGTCCTAGATATCAATCCCACAGAGAGTGGTTTAGAACTATGAAGTAAGATTTTAGAAAAACAATACTTTAATCGCAACAACGAAGTTCAATTTGCTTATCTGTCACTAATAGACAATTGAAATAAATATGTAATTTTAATAACTATTAAATAACTAATGATACTAATGAGGGTTTAAATGTTATATTCAATATATAAGAAATCATCCTTCTCCTTGTCAAGAAATTATAGTGAATGAATAAAGTGAATTAGTTCAAATTATATTGTGTCAAATAGGAGCATACCTATTCTTTACCCTTTGGTCCAGGCATAAAGAACATTGACTAATCCTACGCTTTTTTATTGAATCTGTGCCTAGGGTGGGAGGATACCGAATAAAGAACATTGACTAATCCTATGCTTGGTTACTGAATCTACAGCTAGGCTGGGAGGATACCGGACACTTTGGAGCTCCCACGTTCCCCTCACCTGAGGGCTAACATCTACACATCAACACCCAAACATGGAGCTCCCACGTTCCCCTCGCTTGAGGGCTAACATCTACACTTCAGCACCCAAACGATAGAACCGAATTGGAGATTTTAGTCTGTCACTCTAAAATATCCAATTATACACCCGATAATATTATTTCTTATTTTATTTGCACCCAACTTCCAAGGGCTTTGAACTCCCTGAATCATGGATGTAATCTTCACTTTTAGTTGTAAAACTCAACATATTTTAACAAATCAATTGGCCAAATTGAAAGTAAATTAAGATCGAAGTGAAAAGATCATCACAATTTTTTTAAATATTTTCATGGCTTCACAAATTCAAATCACCATTTCACAAATCTCGAGACAAGGATAAAGACAGAAAAAATTACTCAGATCTCATGGGGAAATCACAACAAAACTCGGAATTCATATATAAAATCAAAGGCATACAAACTACAATAAGTAAATAACTTATCTCTAATTTCTCCCCAAGAACACTCCTCGAATTTCCTCTGAATCTCATCCTTTCTTTACAACACACAGAATTCCTCTTTAAAGTAGCAAGGTGGAAGAAATCTCTCACTTTCCCCCCACTCTTACAATCTCTCGAAGAATTCCTCATAAATTAGACTCTCTACACTTGTTTCACTCTTCAATTTCGAATTTCCCCTCCTCTAGCCNTTTTCCTTAATTCTTCCTGTCAATAGAAGGCAACTGCTTTAAATAAAGATTGGGAATCATCAAGCTATAGCAGGGAATAAAATACAAAAGAAAAAGAATTAAGAGCAGATAAATTAGAATCAATTTATCAAAGAATCTGTCGTAATAGGAAGTGGACCGAGTCTCCACCTTCCTCAACAGGAAGATTGTGGAGAGCGAGTCATGTAAGTTTCCCAGTATGTGGATAGAAAACTGGTGCGAGTCGTTTGTAAAACTATCTGATTTTCATAGTAAAATTGTAGTGGTGTGGCTCCATGTTTTTTCCGTTCTTGGATTTTTCCACATAAAATTCTCGTGTGCTTTTCTAGTTGTTTTGATTTTGCTTCTGTACTTAAATTTATTGTTCCGATTTTCTCGGATCTGGTGATCCTATTTAGCAGTGAAACTAGGAGTTTCTTTCGGATTAGATTCTCCCAACAAAATGGTATCAAAGCGGGGTTCGATTCAAGAACTTCGCTTTCTAGAAGATACAGATGAAGGATTTTCTGTATAAGAAAATATTGTACTTCCCACTACAAGGAATCAAAAGGAAGCCTGAGTCTAAGCCTATGGAGGAATGATAGGTGTTGGACCGAATGACACTGGGTTTAATCAGGTTATCACTTTCCTCATTTGTTGCGTTACATTGTGAATGAGAAAACTACGGTGGATCTCATGGCAACACTGGCCAAGATGTACGAAAATTATTTTGTTTTTAATAAGATTTTTCTGATAAAGAAATTATTCAACATGAAGATGGTAGAAGACAGTTCGACAGCAAAGCATCTCAATAACTTCAACACTGTGACAAGCCAGTTGTGTTATGCAGGCATGAAGTTTGATGATGAGATCAGAGACTATCTTCATTGTCGGACAGCTTGGATGGTTTGGTAAATGTGTTGAGTAATTCTTCAAAAACTTTAAAGCGAAATCTAATGTTGAATGAAGTAGTTCACAGAAAAGAAGGAAATTGTGAATCTTCAGGTTCTGCGTTGAATGCTGATAACAAGAGAATGAATGTGGGTAGGAATACAGGCAAAGGCAGATCCCAGTCAAAGAAAGAAAAACTCAAGTCAAGCAGAAAAGAATGTTGAAACTGTAGTAAGAAGGGCCATTTCAAGAAGAGCTGCAAAGCTTCAAGGAAAGTTGGTGATGGAGGAGAGAATAGTAGTTTCTCTACTAAAGTCTCCACTAGTAAAATCCAAAACGATTCCCTAGTGTTATCCCTAGTCAGTACTAAATCCTGAATAGTGGATTCAGGTGTCTCTTTTCATGCTTTCCCAAAAAAAATGTATTTAAAAACTACACTCAGAGTGATCTAGGGAAGGTTTTTTGAAAGATAACAAGGCCTGTAGTACAATAGTAAAAGGTGATGTTGATATCAAGTTGTTGAATAGAACAGTCTGGAAGCTTAATGAAGTCAGACATGTTCCTAGTTTGAAGAGAAATCTTATCTTTGTGAGCCAACTGACAAAGTCAGGACTTGTGACTACTTTCACGGCTGATTCATGGAAGTTAACCATAGGGGCATTAGCAATGGCTCGAGGCAACATTGAAGGCACCCTTTATCTAATCAATGAAATGGCTAATTTCATTGATATGGCTAGAATCAGGGCGGATGTAGATCTGTAGCACCGTAGACTTGGTCATATGAGTGAGAAAAGTATGAAGTCTCTACTTTCTAAAAATAAGCTTCAGGGTTTGAAATCAGTTGATCTGGATTTCTATGAATATTGTATATATGGCAAGCTGAAGAAAGTTTCTTTCTCCAAGAGCGGGTTAGTGGTGACGTCAAAGAAACTAGAGTTAGTGTATACTGACGTATAGGGTCCTACTCCAATTCAGTCCATTGGAGGTTCTCGTTGTTTTTTCACTTGTTTTTTCACGTTTATTGATAAGCACACGAGAAAGTTATGAATTTATTTCTTAAAGCAGAAATCTAATGTATCTAAAATCTTTAAGAAATGAAAGACTGTGTTAGAAAATGAGACAGGCTTAAAGCTGAAGTATCTCAGATCATATAATAGAGGTAAGTATCGTGATAAGAAGTTCATTAATGTTGTGCTATAAAGGGGGTCAAGCATGAGTTCAGTGTCTCAAGAATAGAACAATCACGGAGCGTGCTAGGAGCATGAGGCTGCATGAAGGCTTGACGAAACAGTTTTGGGCTGAAACAGCCAACACTGCAGTTTAATCTGATTAATCGTAGCGTTAGTAACTTTGTAGGAAGACTTACTTGAAGAAGCCTGGACTGACAAAAAAAGCATGTTTATCTCATTTAAGAGCATTTGGGTGTTCTTCATTTGTGCATGTTGATGCAGGTTCTATAAGCAAGCTTGATTCGAATTCTGTCAAGCGCACCTTCATTGGATATGGCTTAGATGAGTTTGGGTATAAGTTCAGGAATTACCAAAATCAGAAATTCATCAGGAGCATGGATGTCACGTTGAACGAGATGGAGATGTACAAGGACAGGGATAGAACTCAGGACATTCAGCCAGCTACTTCTGAAGAATTCAGATATGTGGAGATAGATGATACGGGTTATCAGGAGGATGAAAAAAGAAGTGCTCAATGAGGAGGACTGGAAGTTCCTCAAACACCTGCTACAAAAATCAGGAGATCCAACAGAGTGAAACAACCCATACAAAAGTATTCTGTTTCTTTACACTATTTGTTATTAACTAATATTGGTGAACCAGAATTCTTGGAGAAGGCCACTCAAGTTGAAGATTCAAAGAAGTTGGAGCTTGTCATGGATGAACAAGTGCAATCTTTGGAGTTAAATCACACTTAGGATTTGACGTTACTACAAAATGGCAAAAGAGCACTGCATAACAATTGGATTTACCGACTGAAAGAGAAGTCAGATGGTAGCAAGTGCTACAGGCAAGACTTCTTGTGAATGGTTTCCAGCAGATTTTGCCATTTGAGGAGTTAAAGTGCTACAAGCAAGACTGAAGGAGTGGAATATACAGAGATCTTCTCCCCGATGGTGAAGATGATGACTATGAGAGTTGTGTTGAGTATGATAGCAGAAGATCTACACATAGACCAAATGGATGTAACAATAGCTTTCTTATAAAAAGATATGGTCCTATGGAGGAAGAATTGTGCTTGGTGCGACCACAAGGTTACAAGGTTTCAAGTAAAGAAGGTTTAGTCTGCAGGTTGAACAAAAGTCTTTATAGCTTAAAGCAGGCCCCGAGACAATAGTGCAGAAGATTTGACAGGTTTATGTCAGAAAATGGGTACTTGAAGTGTCAGGCAGACCACAGTTGCTTCATCAAACACTTTAGTAACTGTTATATTTTGCTACTTTTCTAAGTGGATTACATGCTGATTGAAGGGGCAAATATGAAGAAAATCGGGGACTTGAAGAAAGTGAGTTCAAGATAAATAATTTAGGTCAAACTAGAAAAATCCTAGAGATGAGAATCAGAGGGGACGGGAGTGCAGGAACACTAAAGTTGTCTCAGGCAGAGTATATTCAAAAGATCCTAAAGAAAAACAACATGAGTGAGGCGAAACCAATTAGCTCTCCCTTAGGTAGTCAGTTAGAAATATCTAAGGAGCTATCGCCCAACTCTGAAGCAAAGCAAGCACAGATGAAGAGAACTCAGTATGCTTCAGTAGTTAGAAGTTTGATGTATGTGGTGATTTGGGCCAAGCCAAATATTGTATAAGCAGTGGGAGTGGTCAGCAAGTAAATGAGTAATCTTGGCAGACATCATTGGAATGTCGTAAAGTGGAATCTCAGGTATGTAAGAGGAACAGTCAACAGGGCACTTTGCTATGGGAGTGCAGCGATCAGTCTACAAGGATTAGTAAATTCAGATCTGACAGAAGATGGGGACATTAAGAGAAGTACAACGGGATATATCTTCACATTGGGGAACACAACGGTGAGTTGGGTTTCAAGGTTGCAAAAGATTATTGAACTTTCAACTACAAAGAACGAATATGTTGTTATTACTAATGCTAGCAAGAAAATGATTTGGTTATAGAGTGTCATGACAGAATTGGGCAAAGAGCAGAGGATTAGAAAGCTATACAATGACAGTAGTAGTGTGATTCATCTTGTTATGAACATTATTTTTCATACCATGACAAAACATATTCAGCTGAGGTGTCATTTCATTCGCTCTCTTTTTGAAGATGGGCAATTGATCCTGGAAAAGAAACACAGCTCAGATTTTCGTAGATATGTTGATGAGGGTGGTGACTGTTGCGAAACTGAAGCTGTATTTGGCTTTAGTTGGATTTCATGCATGTTGAGACCAGGGGTGAGTCACACCACGGTGACCACGGTACGTGATTATGAAGGTGATTCAGATGATGGTGCAGGTACAGAGGACTAATGATGGGTGAAATAGTCTCCAAGTGGGATATTGTGATTGTAGAGCCTAACCAAACAAACAGAAGTCGGAGCTTTGCGCCGGCATTGGGCGCTTTTGCGCCCATGTTTAGGCGTTTCCCGTAAGAATGACACTTTTGCGCCCCCTATGGGTGCCTTTGCGCCCATGCTTAGGCGCTCGATAGAGAAGGGGGCACCTTTACGCTCATATTTATTGGGCAAAATTGTTTCTTACCTAAGAGACAAGCGCTTTTGCGCAATTTGCGCCTGATGTAGTTACTCCACCTTCTAGGTTTTTAAACCAATTTCGAGCGGCATAATGATGTGTTGGGTGTAAGACTTCCTAGGGTCTTCTTCAATAAGTTCCTGGTGAATGAGAGAAGAGTCGGACATGATTTATGGGATCTCGGCGTGTGTTGTTTCCGTCGGATCAACGAAGAAATATTATGGAATGCGAGTCCTGTAAGTTTCCTTGTGTGTGGAGAGGAAATTGGCGTGAGTCCTTTGTATGACTATCTGATTTTTATAGTAAATTTGTGGTGGAATGGCTCCGTGATTTTTTCTCATTCTCGAGTTTTTCTACGTAAAATTCTCATTCATTTTTCTAGTTATTTTGATTTTGCTTCTGTGCTTGAATTTATTATTCCGATTTTCTCAAATCTTATGACCCAATTTCGTGGTAAAACTAGGGAATTATTTCAGAGTAGTTTCTCCCAACAGCCCTAGCAACAAAAAATAAAATTTACAGATGGGCCTTTTAAAATTATTGTCGGACAAGGAAATATCTTAACTTCTCCCAACTTAACCCTCGGTAATGTAGTCATGTCCCACACGTTGCAATTAACATTTTATTCATTCACAATTTTACCAAGATCACACAACCATAAAATCATGTTTTCTTACTAATTATTGTGTTTTTCAGGATCTCACTATGTGGAAGATGACTGGGCAAGCTTGAGAAAAGAATTGAGTTATACATTCTTAAAGATCCCAATCAACTATCATATTATTCACCCCTCATATTACCGATAACATGTGGGCCCAATGGCCCATCATTATAGATTAGGAAGTCTGTGTATGTTTCCTTTGCTTTTCATAAATACAAACATTAAAAACTTCCTGATATTGGACTTAACTAACAACAACGAGAAAAGTAAAGATCAGTATTGAAATTAAATAGAAAATTACAACCAATTAGCATAGAAATTTGAAACGACAACAAGCATGACACTAACTCCTTCAAAGGTTAGATCAAAGGGGTGGTGGTGGCTGTTGGGGATCTGAAAAGATGACGGCAAGGTAGTGAAGTGATACCGAAGTTAGCCCAAATAGCACAAAAATTGAGAGAACAACAAACGATTGGAGGCATTCGAAAGGGAAGGTAGTACACAGACGGAGGGGAAAGGTAAGAAAAATACGGAGATAATCACCATCCTAGAGCAGGATACAGTCGTAGCACCATTTGTCCTCGGATACAGCCCTTAACAAGGAAAAATGACGCTGATGGCATAAATCTCAGAAGCAAAAACTAAAACCCCTAATCAGATAACATAGAATATAGATAAATTGGAGAGGGAAAGCACACTCCCCTTGGGTGACACTCAAAATAGGGCAAGGGACTGACCAGCCCCCATTCCCGTTGGTTCAGTCCAATCTCCCTACATTGGGAAGGTTCAACTTCATTCGTCGAAGTTTCTGTCTGCACATTGATGGTGAAAAAGTGACTGGAAGGTAAATAGAGGTTACAATCAAAAACATTGAAATAAAAAATAGCAACAGACACGTCAAAGACACTCAACGAGGGTGGATTTTGGATGGTAGTGGTGGTTGGTGAGGGTTGGAAATCCGGTGTGAGAATGGCAAAGGCGGTTGACAGCAGAAAATAGCCAGCATCGATTTTTCCAGGGCCAGACAACAATTAGATAGTTGGAGGATGATGTGTGAGGGCTATCTGGGTTGATGGAAGCAAAAGAGAAGGGTGGAAACAGCGACAATTGCAACAAGGACGCAGTCAGAAGCTGGCCTCCGACTGGCCAACCGGTGGGGGAGGCTGCGAGGAAAGCTAGGAAGGGGGCAACAATCGATGGGGAGCGTTGTGTGGGCTTCTGGGAGGATGGCAGCAAGGTTGAAAATGGGCTGGAGGCGATAGCAACAACGATGGAGGGTTGGAACAGTGACAGAGGATGTGGTGGGTCGTTGAACAGCAAAGGGAAGGCAGCCTCGGCAAGGACAGTGAAGAAAAGGACAAGACAGAGAGGAAACTATAGAAAAACAGCAAAAAAAATTGTTGTCGGGGCGACCTGCAACGAGGGGGAATGTGAGGCAGCAAAGCGGGAGGGATGCAAGAGGGATAGGGTAGATAATCACCACCTCAGGAGAGAAATACAGCCGGAGCACCACCCAAACACTTGGATACAACCCCTGAAGAGAAAAGAATGGATTATCCTAACTAAAACACATAAAAAACTGACTTCCGCCTAATACAATACATATAAGAAATGACTAAAAAGGAATGAAGAATAACAGAAAATAAAGCATAAGAAAGGAAAACGGGATTATTTAGGAACATCTCCCACAATAACTATTCCTGCGGTACTGTAGCAGCTACAGTACCGCGATAAGCTCCCGCGTCACTTATAAGTACATGTTAAAAATCTCAGTCTTTTATGGTACTAGTTCGGAATAATAATATACTCGTGCACGTTGATAATTTTTCTTCCATCTTAGACAATAGTAAAATAAGGCCCACACTTCGCTATGCTAACGGCGGTTGTATCAACAAAATATAAGTTGGTGGTTTACTCCATACAACAATAAAGGACTTATTTTAAGCCCTGTTAAGCCGACAAAAAACATATCGGTCATGGGTGAGTTAAGTTATATTTAGACGATTCTTCGAAAAAAAAAGTATTAATATATAGAAATGAAAAAGTTAAGATATATATGGTTCATTAAACATTAATATTAAAAGGTAAATTTAAGGATATAGTTCCTAAAGCTTGTTGCAAATTAAATTAAACATTCTAATGTGAGAAAATCATACAAGGTTCACAAATGTTATTTCAATATTTAATTTATCATGTGATTTTCTCATAATTTAATAGAATAATCAACATGCATGTTATTTCTCTTTCTATTGTAATTTAAACTGTAATTATTCCGCTTGGTTATTTTGATTACAAATTAAATGCTTATTAAAATAATTCAAGCTTAAATGAGTGAAAAAATAAGGCGCTTGGTGATTTTATTGTTTTTTCATTGTTTTCAGATTTAAGAAAAATTTTACTTCACAAGTGATCTAAAGATAATATTTATGATTTAATCTCCAACCTACCATCTGTTCTCCTCTTGAAAACTTGAAGCCCTAAAACCGGTTCATGACATTTAATGTATACAATCAAATTTAAACCCAAAGAATCGATACATATGTCCTGGATTTCCTTCTACAGCATCCAGCTCTTTCTTCTACAGTAGTAAGTTCAGGACTTCCTTCTACCGCACACAATCTCTTCCCACTAAAAAATTGGGTCCTAGATTTCCTTCTAAAACATCTGTGAGCTCCACAAAAAACATTTGTCTTCACCAACTAGTACATTCAACATAAATTGCGCAACTAACAAAAAAAAACAGAATGAAGATTACAGAAAGATAGCAGTAAAGCATCACTACCCATTCATGTCAATCCTCCCATATGTTGTCTTCAAGCCAACAATTCCACAAAGTGAAGACGGTATTCTGACAGAACCTGTCTTCAAAAAACATATTAATGGCTTCTCAGTACCTCAACAAAACAAAAATGTAGCAAGGCTTATATTTTGGCAACCTCCACCATCGGTTCCCAGTGCAGCTGAGCATAAACCAGAGGCGACTAGTGCTGCAGGACCAGAAGAAGATCCACCAGTGTACCTGTCAAGTGAGTGTGGATTTCTAGTTGTCCTGCAAAATAGCTAAAACTTGTAAAAATTAACTTAAAATTAGAGAGAAGAACATTAAGGAGCAACTATAGATGATATAACAGCAGTACTAATAAAATGTTGGAAGATATCAAGACCTAAGATGGCATAAAATTTGGCAAGAAAGACTAGAGGAAGCGAAACTTCACATTTTATAAGCAAAAAACACCTAAAAGTGCAGAAAGAAGAATAAAATCACTTGTTCAAGAGACACAAATGTGGCTTGAAGAAATTGAGTAAAACAAACTTTCCATGGAACATATACATGAAGAAATGGAATTTTTGGTCATTTCTTCCACCATGATTTGACTCTTATGCAATAGAGCTCTTATCTCTCGCAGTTCAAATTTCAAATTATTGAGTGATAAATCATCAGCAGCAGTTTCACCCCAACCACTAATGTTTGCTTACTGGTTGTCTTTTCCTAATCATCTTTACACATTCATGTTAAGTGTTCATTTGGTGTTGCCTTCAATTAATATAACTATCATCATCATTAGCCCATTAAACTTTCAAGGTGTGCATCACTCTGAAAAGTAGTTAGATTACACAAAAAACAACAGTCAAAATGGAAAAGCATGACATTTAACCAAATCCTATCCCCGTATTTGTAAAAGGAAAGAAAAAAAAATTAATCTTCAAGCATTAGTATTCAACCAAATAGGATTGCCAAAAAAGAAACAATCACTAGCCACAACTAGAGCCTTGTTATTCCAACAATGTTTCAGACTCATATTGGAGAGAGGCCATCCGTACCAACTGCACTTAAGTTGCTTTCCAAATTTTTGTTGTTCAAAAAAATGGAACTATTTTTTTATATTTATCAAAAATTTGAACATCATAAGAAAATCTTACACCACAAATCTTTGGTTGTATCACCTTCGTACATGCTAATAGTTTATACTAATAATAGAGGAAAACTTGACTCCATAACAATCAATTATACCTTTATGGGTTACATATCAACCAAAAAAAAAGATGCAATTGTTACTGTCCAACAAAAAAAAAAGGAAAAATAGTTAATATTACAAAACTACCGAGTCGTGACAATAAAGTTCTATGAGTTGCAATGTTTATCTACATGAGTATTGCAATGTGAATCATCTGAGAATATATTTGAAAGTTATACATAGATGTAAAGTTTAGCATCTTGTAACTAACTTGAATGAAAAGATTAAGATTAACCAACTCTTTTTACTTCGAATGATTTTAAATTATTATATATTGTCATCAACTATTATATCAAATGCTAGAATATGTGGTGATGAATTTTCCACATCTATCAATATGTCATTATGTATGTTCATGTTTTGAAAATGAAAGACTAGCAATGTGTTAGTAGTTAACCAATCCTTCCATTGTGGTCATCCATCCCCATCTTAGTTTATTCCAAGTTTCCAAATTGGGCTAAAATATTTTCAAAATCAACAACCCGAGTTATTAAATAGCAATATTCTAGTGTAACAAATATAATGGTCTACAACTACACCACCATATAAGAAAGTCTATCCAAGTAAAGCAAAGGTCATTCCAAAGAGAAATTCATAAATAAAGTAGAATGAACAGAAAAATGAAAGAAAAGAGTTCAAATAAGATCGCAGTGAATATGAAAGTCACAAAGATGGCTCAATAAAAAGACGAAAACAAAGTAATATGCAGCTTTTAAAACATTATATTAAGTACAAAATAATAATAAAGTAAAGTGCCAAAATAGCCCCCTAACTACTTAAATGGGATCATTTTAGTCTCAAAGTCTATAAAAGTGCAAAATTAGTCCCCATACTCTTTTAACATGGTCTGAAATAGTCCCCAAAGCCCTCATTAAAATAATCTGAGACTAAATTGACACATTTCTATGCTATGTGACTAAAATGACCCTTGATAAAAAGTCAGAGGACCATTTTAACACTTTTCTCAATAATACTTCGTTAGATAAAAAAGTAACTAAGTCCACCTTACCCGTGGATTGGATTATTCCCTGTCGTTCCCATACCCAACTCATGCATATTTGCCTTTCCTATTATAATGACACCACAACTACGCAATCTGGAAACACATACTGCATCCTTTTTCACCTCCCTTGTATTATGCAACCATGATGTTCCACCTGCAGCAGAGCCTTCCAACTGAGAACTTGAAGCTAAATATTACCCATATTTTCCTCAGGAAATCAAGGTTAAGTGCAGCATTCATTACTCTTTGATGGGAAAGGATAGCAATCTATATCATCTTTTATCGCGACAAATATGCCATCAAGGATAGATAAAGGTTTTCCTGCATGACCCAGTGTAATCAATGTAAAATGTCAAACATATGAACAAAACAACTGGAATCTATCAAGAAAAAGTGAAGTTTCCATCGTATTAACATAGGCCCGTTGAGATGAATCTCTCTTAAATTTTACAGTTTCCAATCTCAATTTGCAATTCGTTTAATAGAGCAAGAGGTCGACAAAGAATATTAGAATATTTTCTGCTTACAGCAGAGTGATGTTAGTTAAAAGCAAAGCACTCCCCTAGCTTCCCGAGTAAGATGAAGCCCNTTATCTAAAGCTTGAGTAGGCATAACCGCCAAGCTCGCCGTCGGCGGCCTTGAGGGAGGAATTGGTGGACTTTTGGAGAATTTTGTCTTGTAGCCTCTAGAAAACTCACCATCGGTGGCGTCGAGGGCGTCGTCGGTTCCCTAGTTCAAATCTCCACATTTTGGTCCTTTCCGCTCCAAATTCAGTTCTTTTTTGCATCTTTTTGTTCCAATGTCCCTAATTCATCATTTCTGCAATAAAACATCAAAAACATATTTCTTTAATGTGCAATATCATTAAAAATAGTATAAAATAGGTATTTAAATGTCAACATATTTTCCTCTGGTCAAAATCCCCCAAACTTAACTATTATTTGTCCTCAAGTAATTTTAATACTATAAAAAAGTTATGATCAACTACAATAAAATTTTAATTTAGAAATACTATAAGTTTGATTTAAATAAATATCATAGTGAGATTTTTAGAAAAATATTCAAGTAATTGAAGTAACTCTGTAGCCACAAGATTATTTAGCATCAAGTTTAAGAGTTCTAGTCTTCTATTTATTTCAAGAATGACTATATGTTGCAATATTAAACAAGTTTAAGAGTTCTAGTCTTCTATTCATTTCAAGAATGACTATACGTTGCAATATTAAGTCACATTTATATGTTGCAATATTAAGTCACTTAGAATATCCAAAAGATAGGAACTTCATGAGATCTCTATTAGTAAAAGACATATTTTATAAATATAAGTTCAAGAATGTATTTAAGTTTTACCTTTAGGTTGGTACAGTGAAGCCAATTTTTGATTAGGCATATGCTCAAACTTCTCCTCACTTCCACTTTTTTTTCTTTCTTTTCTCTTTTTCATTTGGATTGCTTTCAATCCTATATATTTTTCTTTTTTTTTTTCTTTCTTTTCTCTTTTTTCATTTGGATTGTTTTCAATCCTATATATTTTTTCTTTTCATTTCAGTTCTTTCTTTTCTTTTCTCTTTTTCATTTGGATTGCTTTCAATCCTATATATTTTTCTTTTCATTTCAGGGATTATTTTCAATCCTTTCAGCTTTCAATCCTATATATTTTTCTTTTCTTTTCAGGGATTGTTTTCAATCCTTTCTTTTTTGATTTTCAAGTGAGGATTACTTTATCTGGATAGTCTTTAATGATTTTGAACATCACCTTTCTTTTCCTAAATTTGAAACTCAAAGCATTCCATTTCAAGTGAGGATTACTATATCTGGATAGCCTTTAATGATTTTAAACTTCACTTTTCTTTCTCTAAAATTGAAACTCAAAGCATTCCTTTACCTTATAAATATTTCATAGTTTTTACATCATTGAGCCCCAATCTTTTATTTTCAAATAAATTTCTAGATTCTTAATACTTCAAAATATAGTTTCCTTTACTTTAAATAGTTAACTATAATCTTATTCTCTTATACTAAATATCTTAAGTTACAAAATTAATTTTCATTACAAAAATATTTCTTTAATTTTTCCATAATAATTAAATAGCTACAAAAATATAGTTATCTATTCACTACATGAAATCATATAAATAATTTTTGAAAATATTGAAATAGAGGACATCTAATAGTCAATCTTTTTCTTCCCTCTCCCAAACTTAACAAAAATATTTCTTTAAATCTACCATAGTATTTAAATAGTTACAAAAATATAGTTACCTGAATTAAATTTACTTTCTTTAAATCTACCATAATATTTAAATAGTTACAAAAATATAGTTACAGAATTAAATTCACTATATAGATCATATTAATAATTTTTGAAAATATTTAAATTGAGAACATATAATAGTTAATCTTTTTCTTTCCTCCCTAAATAATTTTTTAAAATATTGAAATAGAGGACATCTAATAGTTAATTTTTTTCTTCCCTCCAATATTTAAATAGTTATAAAAATATAGTTACCTGAATTAAATTCAATACATGAAATCATATAATTTTTGAAAATATTGAAATAGAGGACATCTAATAGTTAATCTTTTTCTTCCCTCCCCAAACATAAATTTTAAAAATATTTAAATTGAGAACATCTAATAGTTAATCTTTTTCTTCCCTCCCCCAAACTTGCATTTTTAAATATTTTGCAATTAATTCCAAATATTGAAATAGAGGACATCTAATAGTTAATCTTTTTCTTCCCTTCCCCAAACTTAAATTCTTGAAATAGAGGACATCTAATAGTTAATCTTTTTCTTCCCTCCCCCAAACTTAAAATTTTAAATATGAAATAATACAGGTGGAAAGAAAAACTATAAACATAAATCATACCTCAGTATTGTAAGTATATTCATCATTCTGAAATTTTTGCAGGCCTTCTCAAATTTTTACTTCACATTGTATGTAATATTAGGGGAAGCTTCTACACATATAAATCATTAGAGGAATTTCTGGGTAATGAAATTTTTAAATAAGTATAAAACTAAAACAGTAAACAAGCACAATATTTTCTAACACAACCATAGTACTAAACAAAACAATTACAATTAAAACATGAAAATAAAAATCACATTACATTATAATCCACAAAATACTAATCAACATCTATTAAAATACACATGCACATTAACTATAACACTAACTTTATAACAAAAATTAAAAATGACAATTCACAATACTACTCAACATTTATTAAACTACACATGCAAATTTAACTATAACACTAAGTTTATAACAAAAATTAACAATCTATATTAAACTACACATGCATATTTAACTATAACACTAACTTTATAATAAAAATTAAAATCATTTTCCAAGTACACAGAATAATAAAAAAAAAAGTCCAAATACATAACATCCATTTCTATTACAAACAAAATCACAGAAATAAAAGTACAAATATAAGTACATCAATTTCATTCAATATCAAAATCCCAAGCTATATCTTCATCGCCTTGATTAGCAGATGGATCAGGCTGATAATGAGTATATCGGGGGCACTCAGGAAAAGTAACATCAGGCTCACCTCTGTTGTGTCGGCCTTGATTCATAGTAAGCTATCTCAAAATTTGAATGCCTCTGAAGGTACTCACTATCATAATCGTGTCGACGTTCTAAACCTCAAATCCTTTCATTTATCAATTTTATGTTCTTCCGCTGCAAGGTCAACTCATTCATCAAATCAGAGAGGGTAGGGGAACTAAAATGTGGAAGGTCATAATTTGTAGAGGGGACATCTCTACTATTAGAAGGTACTTGACTTCTACTCTCAGTTCTCCATTTCTCATGGGATTCATAAGTCGTCAAATTAGCCTTACTAATGGGTTTCATAGGGTAAACTCATTCATCTCGAAATCCACTCCAGAAAGTTTGCAAATTGTATAAATAAGTCCAGGATGTCCTAGACCTCCACTAGTTTCACTCCTTGTCGTAGTCAATATATTCTTATAAAATAGTCTCCCCACATTTATAGTTTTATTATTTTGAATACAGAAATTTAGAATTGCTCTATCTCTAGTTACCTCACTATGGTGATTGGTTGGTAACAAAGTAGAGGAAATGAAATAGTGCCACGCCTTAGAGGTGTCATTCAACATGGAAGCAGAAAAATTTACCCGTTCTCCCTGCTTCATCTTCCACCTTCCTTTCCCATCAGTGAGAAAGTTGATCACATCATTGAGGGGGTCTTCCATTGTATTAAAGGATTCATATTGGCAGCTATAAAGTCTGGGACTTCATAAAAAGTGTTGCTGCGGGCGGCAGTAAACTCAATAGGAAATCCATGCACTTGAACGATTCCATATTCAGAATAGATTACATTGGCGTAGAACTCCTTCACCACATTCGCATCAGCTTTTTTGGTGGTGTAATAAATGTTTTCCCACCTCTGCTAGATAATAACTAGTTCGCGGACTTTCAAAAACTCGATCTTGTATACACTTCTTTCCTTTAAATACTGAAGTAAATCTTGTTTGAGCCATCGCATTGACGAAGCAAGACTTGTCGAACCCAACCCGTCTCTTTTGTCGTGGAGCCATTTCAATCTAATCAAATTATAGAAAATTTCCAAAAATTACTTTAAATATGCAAATCATGGCTTCCAATAGTAATTCTAAAAGTTCAACATTAATATCCATGAATCTCTTCCCAATTTTTCGTCACATTCTCATTTTTTTTGGATCTCCTCAATGTAGAAGAAATCCATGGTAAAAATTAAATATTTTTAGTTTGGAGTGAAGCTCTTACCTAGAGATGATCAAATCCGGTGTAAAAAATCCTTGAAATTGCCTCCCAATCCAAGATCTTTCAAGCCCTAGTTCAAAAATGACATTTTTAGGAAGAAGGGGATGATGAATAGTGGCAGTTGACTAGTCAAAATTGCAGTTAAAAGTGTTTTTTTGTGAGCTCACCATCGGCGGGGTCAATGACACCGTCGGCACACTCTATTGGAATTAAATCTTAAGTCTTGGGAAAAATCCGCCGTTGGTGGCATCGAGGGCGCCATCGACGGGATCTATTAATTTTGTCGAAATTCCTAATTTTTGCGATTTCGATCAATTACAAGCCTAAACGACATACATTTAATTATTATAAACATAATTTTAAGTGACTAAATGATGTACTTAACACATATAAAATTTCACAATACAAAACATCACATTTATATATAAATTCCAAGGGGTGCAATATACATTACATAACACACCTAAGTCATCACATTTATATATAAATTTCAAGGGGTACACTATACGTTACATAACACACCTAAGTTTGGTATTCTCAACCTCAATACATTAATTCAGCGTCGCAATCCAAGCCACAACACTCAAAACGCTGAAGACAAAACAACCTATGCTTAGTCTCAACTATAGCTCAACCTCAATACATTAATTCAACGTCGCAATCCAAGCCACAACACTCAAAACGCTGAAAAGAAAACATCACAACCTCAATACATTAATTCAGCGTCGCAATCCAAGCCACAACACTCAAAATGCTGAAAATAAAACATCCTATGCTTAGTCTCAACTATACAGAGATCTAACAGCATAATTCTAAAATAAAGAAAATACAAAGTTCAAATTAAAATACATAGATAGACAGATAGTTAGTAATATAAATCTACTAATCTTCAAATTCAGTACTTCCTCTGAGATCACCCATTGATTGCACATGAATGAAGAGGTTGTAGAAGGGTTGGAATGGAAATCACCCATTGATTGCACATGAACGAAGAGGTTGTAGAAGGGTCGGAATGGAAATTCTTCAAACAGGTAGCAAGGTAAATCTACTATTCTTCAGATTCAGTGCTAGATTCTCCTCTGAGATCACCCTTGCACATGAACGAAGAGGTTGTAGAAGGGTCAGAATGGAAATTCTTCAGTGGAATCCTCTTAATATAAATCTACTAATCTTCAGACTCGGTACTAGATTCTCCTCTGAGATCACCCATTGATTGCATTGAACGAAGAAGGTTGTAGAAGGGTCAGAATGGAAATTCTTTAGTGGAATCCTCTTCTATTAACTTCATCCTTCTCATCAGTCATATTAAGCTATCTTCTAAATGTCCAGAATTATCAAAATGTTCTTTCATTCTCCACTCTATCAATTTCAGCCTCCTCATCAGTCGTATCAAGCTATCTTCTAAATGTTCAGAGTGCTCGAAATGTTCCTTCATCCTCCAGTCTAGATGATAAAAGAAATCAGAGATATTATTAATCGCATTCATGACATTTTGTACCTCCTTTTCCAATTTCTTGATTCCGCACAGGATCAGTAGAGACTTATCAGGAATTAAGGGTTGAACTGACAGTGAATTCTGAGAGGATTGATCTACTATAATGGCCATGTCATTTTCATCTTAAAAAATTGGGAATCTCTCAGTTGGGTCCAAGGGCTTCCAAGGTAGCAGTACCTTTTCCCAATTTTCGTAAAACACTTGGAACTATTGCAAAGTGAGAAAATTGTGGAGGGGTGTCTAAGCCCATAAGTTGATCCATGAACGATCAGACCCAAAACCAACTTCACAATTATGGATCCAATGTCGATCGGCAGTCCCCTTTGGATGTCTTAATTCAAAATGACAATTTCTTTTGAAACTTTACCAATCTTCATTGTCGGTAACAGTTTCGCAGAAATAAAAAAGTACCAATATTTTGAAATGGGATTTAGGAGTGTTGTAGAAAAACTAACATACATGTTTTCTCTTGTTTCCCAATCATTAGTTTCGTCCATTAAATATTGGTAAATCTCATTCATTTGGTCTCTCATTGGGAAGAAATTGGAATAGTGGCAGACAAGAACATTCTTTATCATGTATAAATTGTTGATCCGTACAGGAGTGAAAGTGATCCATCTTCCTCGCACATAAACAACTCCCTGGTTGATTCCATGAAAATTTGCATAAAATTCTTTCACCACTGGAACCACCATGGCGGCGGTAGCGTAGCACAACACTTTCCATCTTCGCCGTACTATCGTTTCTTCAATATTTGTCGTGGGATTATTCAATCCACGATTTACGAATCCTCATTCCTTGATCAATCTTTTCTTTGTCAGTAACTTGTTGAAGATTTGCGGCGCTTCTACACTAATAAACTTTCACCGATTGAAAACTAGCATTCTAGGATTATTACGGGAATTGGACACCATATGAATGAAATTGGTGGAGTTTCACTTCATTTTTGTAAGGAAGATATGAACTAGGAATTGAATTTTTAAGTTTAAAAAGACAATTTCAGCCCAAAAACTGCCAAAAACCGCCATTTGAACCCAAGTAACCGCCAATTCGCCGGTCTTGCCGTCGGCGATGGCGCCGTCGGCGGGGTCGAGGGCACTATCGGCACCCAAGGTAAGATTTTCACATGCGTTCCAATTTTTCTCTATAGATCCCATTTTTAAGATATTTTAAGGGTAAATAAGACTAGTAGAGCTTAATACTACCACATATTAATGATAATTTCAAATAAAAACTACTTTAATAGCGATAAAAGTAAAGATACATATGGGTTGCCTCCCATAAAGCACTTGGTTTAACGTCGTCAGCCCGACCTATTCAGGTGTCATTTAGGTTGATTGATCATTACAACTTCTTTAAAATTTGGTCTTTTACCCTCATAATATATTTTAATATGTGTCCATTTACTTTAAATCTATTTCCCGTCTTCTGATCTTCAATTTCAACAGCTCCGAAAGTATAAACTTGAGTCACTGTAAAGGGTCCTAACCAACGAGACTTCAATTACCCAGGAAATAACTTCAGCGTAGTGTTGTAAAGCAAAACTTATTGTCCTCGTTCAAATTTCTTTTGATTAATCTTTTGATCATGCCATAACTTTAGTTTCTCCTTATAAATTCTGTCGTTATCATAAGACTCATTTCTTAATTCTTCCAATTCATTTAATTGTAATAATCTCTTCTTACCAGCATCTTTCAAATTATAATTCAATTTTTTAATTGCCCAATATGCTTTATGCTCCAATTCCACTGATAAGTGACAAGTCTTACCAAAAATCAATCTGTAAGGAGTCATTCCAATAAGAGTTTTATAAGCAATTATGTAAACCCATAATGCAGTATCCATTCTAGTGGACCAATCTACTATACTAGGGTTTACAGCCTTTTCATGTATTTGTTTAATTTCTCTATTAGAAACTTCAGCTAACCCACTGGTTTGATGATGATAGACAGTAAAGATTCGATGAATAATATTAAATTTTTCTTCCAAACTCTGAATATATTTATTTCTAAAATGGGATCCTTCGTCAGTGATAATCATTCTAGGCATTCCGTATCTAGTGAAAATATTTTTCATTAAAAATCTTGAAACACTTTTAGCGTCACAACGAGGTAAAGCTTGTGCTTCAATCTACTTAGAAACATAGTCTACTGCAATTAATATATATAAGTTCCCAAATGAAGGAATGAATGGTCCCATAAAATCTAATTCCCAAACATCAAAGATCTCAACTTATAACATGAAATTCAGAGGCATTTCATTTCTTCTAGATATATTGCCTACTCATTGACATCGATCACAAGTTTTTATGTATCTATAAACACCTCTAAAGATAGTAGGCCAATAAAATCCAGCTTGTAAAATTTTATAAGCAATTTTATTAATCCCAAAATGTCCTCCAAATTCAAAATCATGACATTTCTGAATGATCAGCTCAGTTTCTTCATAAGGTACACATCTCCTCATAATAAGATCGTTACATTGTTTATATAAATAAGGCTCATCCAAAAAATATGCTTTCGCATCATGAATGAATTTCCTTTGTTGTTGCAATGTCAGCATAGGTGGCAAAATATCACTTACAATATAGTTAACAATATCAGCATACCATGGTATTTTCCACTCATTAATATTATAAAGTTGTTCATCAGGGAAACTTTCTGTAATTTCATAAATAGTGTCAGATGATTCTTGGNATAAGATCGTTACATTGTTTATATAAATAAGGCTCATCCAAAAAATATGCTTTCGCATCATGAATGAATTTCTTTTGTTGTTGCAATGTTAGCGTAGGTGGCAAAATATNACAAATGATCAGCAATTTAATTATTAGTTCCCTTTCTATCAATAACCACAAGATCAAATTCTTGCATCAAAAGTATCCATCTAATCAACCTTGGTTTAGAATCATA
>JXCR01048701.1:4003-96894 GCA_002079205.1 Phalaenopsis hybrid cultivar | reverse complement strand
ATAGAAAATAGTGGTGCCGGGACGATGGAACCGTGGGATCTTGACCGGTGTCGCTTTAATCAACTTTAATATGCCCATAATAAAATTTTAAGAACTTTAACCATAGGGTCACCTGATTTGACATTATAACCAAATGACCTAGAAAACTTGGACTCTGCTATAAAGAGGAGCTTGGAGCTTACATGGTGGGCAGCCCGGCCATCTTCAACAGCAAGAAGATTTACATTCCTTCCTTAGCTTTAAAACAACAAAGCCATAGGAATTTGAGGTTGTTTGCTTAGTGCAACATAAATCCTCAAACACATCTTTTAGGAATTTATACAACTATAATGTATAATATAAGCCCTAAACTCGCCCTAGGACTCCGAGGTAGCCGTTTTNTTCCTTATATTAAATAGGGGAATTTGTCGGCCAATACATTGGTTTTGCAGACCAAACGGATGTCATAACTTCTTCTAGTTTATTTGATCGAGCCTCACCCTCAATTCATGTGTTCATACTTCGGGATAGATATTTCTCTAGTTTATTTGATCGGGTCTCACCCTCAATTCTTGTGTTCATCCTTCGGGATAGATACATGATTTGAGATAAAGTGCTCTTTCATCTAAACTATGAAAATTATGGGGTCAATTTGACTTCATCTCTTTCATTTAAACTATGAAAATTATGGGGTCAGTTTGACTTCATATTTTTCAAAACTAAAATTTGAGGTAAAACACTCTTTCATCTAAACTATGAAAATTATGGGGTCAGTTTGACTTCATCATTTTCAAAAATAAAAATTTTTAACGTCCTTCTGAAGCGGGCAACGGGATTTCAATTCCGATGACCGACAGCTTCTTACGGGCAGATCCCACACCAAAAATAGTGCCGACACATAGTATCAGAATTTCTAGTTTCTATTTTTAATCTTCTAATCCTTCTAATAGTGTGTTCTAATTCTAAATTGTAGGGTATAAGATTTTTAGGTCCAAATTTACGCATACAATTTGAAATCAGTACACAGTAACATATTTAACTAAATATAAACATAAGTTTCAATTCAAGTAAAAATTTTCTAATAATCATAATTTGTCCGTTACTCTAATTGTGACTTTTGTTTACTCACTCACTCACTCCTCGACAACGGCGCCAAAAACTTGACTGACGACTTTATATATGCTTAAAAATATAAGTCAAATATGGTCGTAATAAATATTCAATAATTGTAAAGTCACACTTATCAATGCAAGTATACGTATCACTCAAGTAATATAGGGCTCTAATGGAGTCCTAGATATTGATCCCACAGGGAGTGGTTTAGAACCGCGAACTAAGATTTTAGAAAAGCAACACTTTAACCGCAATAATAAAGTTGATATTCAATATATAAGAAAGTATCCTTCTCCTTGTCAAGAATTTATAGTGAATGGAAAAAGTGAATTAGTTCAAATTATATTGTGCCAAATAGGAGCATACCTATTCTTTGCAATTTGGTCCAGGCATAAAGAACATTGACTAATCCTACGCTTGTTTACTGAATCTGCGGCTAGGCTGGGAGGATACCGGCTTTCACTTTGGAGCTCCCACGTTCCCCTCACCTGAGGGCTAACATCTACACTTCAACACCCAAATGATATGACTGAATTGAGGATTTTAGTCTGTCACTCTAAAATCTCCAATTCTACGCCCGATAATATTATTTCCCTATTTATTTGCACCCAACTTCCAAGGGCTTTAACCTCCCTGAATCTTGGATGTAATCTTCACTTTAGTTGTAAAACTCAACATATTTTAACAAATCAATTAGCTAGATTGAAAGTAAATTAAGATCGAAGTGAAAAGATCATCACAATCTCTTAAACATTTTCATGGCTTCACCAATTTAAATCACCATTTCACAAATCTAGAGACAAGGAGAAAGACAGAGAAAACTACTCAGATCTCATGTGAAAATCACAACAAAACTTTGAATTCATATATAAAATCAAAGGCATACAAACTACAATAATTAAATAACTTATCTCTAATTTCTCCCTAAGAACACTCCTTGAAGTTCCTCTGAATATCTTTCTTTCTTTACAGCACACAAAATTCCTTTTCAAAGTAGTAAGGAGGAAGAAATCTCTCACTTTCCCTCCACTCTTACTATCTCTCGAAGAATTCATCACAAATTAGACTCTCTACACTTGTTTCACACTTCAATTTGGAGTCTCCCCTCCTGCAGCCTCTTTGAATTTTTGGCCAAAATAGTCTTTTAAAGTTGTGGATGAGCTTTCCCAAGAGTTGCCTAAGCATCCCTTAAAAATTGGCCTTATCCAAAGCTTGAGCAGGCATAACCGCTAAGCTCGCTGTCGGCGGACTTCTGGAGAATTTTATTCTGTAGCCTCGGGAAAAACTTGCCATCGGCGGCGTTGAGGGCACTGTTGACGCCTTAGTTCAAGTCTCCACATTTTGGTCCTCTTCGCTCCAAATTCGCTCCTTTCTATTTGCTAGTTCAAATCTTCACATTTTGGTCCTTTTCGCTCCAAATTCGCTCATTTTTGCATCGTTTGCTCCAAATTTAGTCTGCGCCCTAGTTCAAATCTTCACATTTTGGTCTTTTTCGCTCCAAATTCACTCCTTTTTGCATCTTTTTGCTCCAATGAACTAATTCATCATTCCTGCAACAAAACATAAAAAATACCTTTCTTTAAAGTGCAATATCATTAAAAATAGTATAAAATAGATATGAAAATCTCAGCATATTTTTCTTTGGTCAATAACCCATATTCGAACTATTATAACCTAGGTTTACAGAACCATCCTAACTTTAACTGGAATAGTACTTTAGGTGGTAATAATCAGTAATGGTAAAACCATCAAGTAAACTCATTGGAAAACTGAAACAATTATGGTAATAATAATTACAGACTTACTTATCCTCTAGATTTTAACAATAAACCACAATTCAAGGAGAAAAAGTTGTCTATAGAAGAAGTGGTGTTACAAATGGGAAATCAGTTACAAAGTCAAAGAGTTACAATTAGAAATATTGAGACTCAATTAAATTCAATCAGTAATAGATCCCAATGAACACTTCCTAGTAATACATAAGTAAAAATAAAAGAACATAATAAATAACAAGTATAAGACGTTCAACTTAGAAGTAGAAGAGAGTTGGAAGGTAGAGATAAAAAAGAGATTGAAGTAGAGAGAGAAGAAATTGAAGAGCCTGAAGAGGATGCTCCGAAAGATTTAGAGAGACCTATTTCTCCACTTAAAATTAACTTGGAAAAACCACCACCTCCATTTCCTCAGAGACTTTGTCAACAAAAGTTGGATAAATAATTTTCAAAATTTATCAAAATATTTAAAAAGCTTAATATTAATACTTCATTTGCTGAAGCCTTAGGACAAATTCTAATTTATGTGAATTTTATGAAGGATTGTCGACACTATTTTTGGTTGTTAGAGTTGCTTGTTGGAAGCTGTCAGTCGTTGGAATCAAAATCCTGTCGCTCGCTTCGGAAGGACATTTAATTTACACACACACACACACACATAGATATATAAGTATATATATATATATAGTTTTAGAAACATATAAAATCAAACTGACCCAATATTTTTCACAGTTTAAATGCAAGAGCACTATAACTCAAACCTTGTATCTATCGCGAAAGATAAACACAAGAATTGAGGATGAGGCTCGATCAAGCAAACAAAAAAATATATAACATCTGGATATGCAAAACCATTTTATTTGCCGATAAGTTCCCCTATTTAATATAAAGAATTAAATAGGGTTTATATTAAGCTGGGTTCAAAAAAGCTTCCTATAAGGGCAAACCCGTATAGTTAATTACATCTTAGATAACCAAAGTCAACCTAAAAAAACTCTCAATAAAAATCAAGAAATGTTATCTTCAAAGAGGTCAAAAGGATAAGACTTTTTAATGAAATCAGACAAAGAGGTGTGAAAGGGGAATGGTTCAAATTTGAAACATTTATTATGGAATCCAAAGGAAGAGGAACTAAGGGATGTCATAGATCTAGAGGAGAACCTCGGTGACTTCCCAGTCTATCCTATGGTTTGACTTCAATTTAGAGGAGAAATTATTTGAATATTTCATCCTGCCAATTTAATTAATTTAGGGCTTACATTTGTGTGAAACTATCACACAAATATCCTAGAGGATGTGAGGATTTAGGTCGTGACGAATGACAACCTCAGAATCCTAAGACGATTTAGAGCTTATTTTATTCAGCAGATCCATATAAAGGCCTAAAGATAAGTTAAGAATTTATGTTGCATAAGAAAACAACCTTGAAGTCCTATGGCTTGATTGTTTAGATCCAATAAGAGATATACTGCTGTAGATCCTTTTGCTGTTGTAGATCCTCTTGCTGCTGGAGATGGTCGTTGCTGCCCATAATGCTAGCTCCAAGCTCCTCGCTATGATGAGTCTGAGTTTTCAGTGTGTCAAGTTATGAGTCAAATCAAATGTCCCTATGGTTATGGTTATTTAAATATTATGGGGCATGTTAAAGTTGATTAGAGTGACACCGGTTAGGATCCTACAGTTCCCTCGTTCCGGTACCATTATTTTCTATCAAATTCACTTAGTCTAAATGAATTTACTAAACTCAACTTAATGAGTTCCGTACTTTCATTTAGACCATAGGAAGCCTCGTTAGCAACCGTAGGTTACCTCCTCCGAGAGATTCCCAATCATCCAATAGAGAAATTTTAATTTAGTTGTAGTTGTTGTTTTGTGATGTTTGTGATTAAATTTTGAGTTGTTTTATATTTTGAATGTTGTGGTGGTAAATTTTATCTTTGTTGATTTTAGTTTTGGTTTTAGTTTTGTGGCTATCCTAGCAGTTTTGGTTTTCATGCAGGGTGACATCGTTGTTTAACATGCAAGTTTTGGAAGTATAAAAATACAGCGTGGAAAGTACAAGAAAAGACGGTGCTGTAAACTTTAAAAGCATACATGGCGAGTCTTCTCGTTCCACCACCTGAAAGGTCAGTACTTGCGAGACATGTATATAATGTTGCAAGGAATTTAAATTGCATGAGTAGATGAAGGTTTGGCTACCAAACCCCAAGCTATGACTTTATTGAATCTCAAAAGATCCTAGTAGATGATTTTAGGACAAAAATATGGCAAGTCCAATTTTCCCTTCAGAAAGTCTAATAGATTTCAAAAGGCTTGAGGCATGTCCCCGGATCACTTTGAAGATATCTTGAAATATTCTGAGTTCATTTTTGACTTATCATATTGTTCCATTAATCATCCAAGGCTAGAGTGTAACTACCACGTTGCTCAGTGAAACTCAACAATTTAATTATCCTGAAGATAGGGTACTCGATTAATAAATTGATGTTTCATTTAAAATTTATGTGAGTGGGTGCTCCTAAGGCAAGTCTAGGTTATTAAGACAGTGGTGCCCACAATTAAGGTCAGGCTTGCAGTGTTTAAAGATGTTAGTCACCAATTATATTGTCTTCTAAATCTAATCAATTGAGTTTAGACAACTAGCCTAGGTCACTACTAAGCCTTTAAAAATCATAATAGTTGAAATGGTTATTATCAAGGTTTTGATTTAAGTAATCATATATCCATATCAAATGGACAAACCATCCTCAAATTTGGGCTTGAGGCAAGTAAACTATCATCTTTCTGACTTAAGCCCCTCACTTAAGAACTGTCTGTCTCAATTGACTTCCAGGTCATGAATGTTGGGAGATTTATGATCTTATGGATGTTGTGCAAGGGTGGTGAGTGAGTTTCTACCTCTTAACCCCATTGTATTTCAATCATCCAAACATGTTCATTAAGATCAAAATTACCCATTTTTCCCTTGGTTAATCCTAAAATTCAATTAAGGTACCAAAGTCTAAAATTACCACTTTGCCCTTGGGGTACTTCACCTCATAACTCATTAAACACAACTCAAATGACTTTGAGGGTTTAGAGTGTCATATCCATGAGGTAATTATAATGTTAGAGGAGAATATGTGGACCTATAAAAATTTTAATTTAATTTATATAATTATTTAAATTTAGAAAATAGGATTTTCAAAAGTTAATTTATTTAACTATCCAAAATAAAATTTATATTTATGGAAAAATTATTAGAGGTTCCCTAAGGTCAGAGAAGTGTTTAGGAAAGATTCCAAGATTTTTTGAATCAAATTTTATTATCATAATTTAATTTTTAATAAATTTAAATGATTAAATTAAATAAAAAGGATATTTTAATTAAAAAATCATTTTTATATTTTTAATAGACTTCTCTGAATTCAGAAAACCCAGAGAATCAAATCTTATATTTTTGTGATTTTAATTTATTTAATATAATTATTTTAATAGGAAAATAAGGAAAATTCATTTTTTAAGATTTTAAAATTTATTTTTAATTTGCAAAAATTAGGAAAAATGTCCCAATGAATTCTAAGTAATTAGGGGACATTCCCACTCATTTTGAAACATTTTTTGTATTTTTAAAAATTTTGAATATTTTAATTATTTTTAATTCAAAATCTATTTGAAAAATGAAATATTTTCATAAAAATGGGTTTTATTTTTATAAAATGCCCCTGATCACAAGGAACTCAGGAAAACAACTTTCATAATTTTTTTAAACATATTTAGTTTAATATAATTATTTTTATACAAAAAAGCAAGGCTTCTTTAAAAATTCACTTTAGTGCTTAGATTAAGTCAAATAATTTTGATATTCTTACAGTGAGTAAACATGATTTTTAGGAAGAGTGGAGAAGTGATTTTGTCAATTTTTGATAAATATATAATTTACAAAAATTAACACAAGATGTTCAAATTTATTTAAATGTAGAAATTCACAAGGTGATTCAAAACATCATGATATTTTTCCTAGACTTCTCTAACCACAAGAAATATACTAAAATTATTCTCATAATTTTTCAATTGATATTTTGATTTATATATTTAAAATAAGCAAAATGGTCCCCTTAGTTTTAAAATTAGGGCTAGAAGTATAGGAATGTCCACTGACCTTAGAAAAATCAGAAGACATAGCCTCTGTCATAAGGAATGAACCCTCAAAATTTCAAGCTATGGTGAACGTTTTAAGCCATGGAGAATTAAATTACCACAAAGGGTATTTAATTAATTAAAAATCAAGAAGTGAGAAAATAATTTTTATTTTTAGTCCATATTATTGTTTTCTGTTCACTGTGCAAGAGGGTATTTTTCTTTTATTTTTATGATTTTTCTTGAGAAAGATATAGATTTTTGAAGTTTAGGCATTAAAAATAATTCAAAAATCCTATATTTTTCTACTTATCCATGCGACACCACCTCAACCTTGTCCGCTCCGAAGGTTCTATGCGCCGCTCCACCATTTAATGCTGCCATCCACGCTGTCTCCACGCTGACCATGCTTTATGTATTGAGGGTATGTCCGACTTGATCTCCTTCATCCATTGGATACACGCGTGATTGGAAGACTCTCCGTTATCGTCCTAAAGTGATCTAATCAGTGAGCCATTCACAATAAAACCTTACGATCTCTTCCTAGTCTCAATCAAATCACATGAGGTTTATTTTTAAGCCTTCATCTACTCGAGACGAACATATCTATATGGTTTATACAGTATGAAATACAATAAATTTTTATAGAAAGTCGAAACAAGTTCAATACCTTTGTCTGAGAGAGCAAGCCTCAATCAGATGTTTGTGGTAGCTTTGATTGAGTCCAACAAACCTCCAGATGAAGTCCAAAGCCTTGGTGAATTGTCTAGATATGAATTTGATTAAGATCAATTTCAGGCGTTGGTCTAGAGCTATGTTAGAGGCCATTTCAGAGGGGGTTTTTGTGGGGAATCAACTTCTTTCACTGTGGAGATGGTGTATGCACAATTAATTAGAGTTTGTTTTGCTGTGGAGGTGTGGAGAGATTTGTCCTGGTTTTAGGGAAAATTTCAGTGAAGAAATTGGCTCTGTGGGATGGCTATCAGTGGCTGAGAGCAATAGGATTGCACTTGGGATGGTTTAGAGAAGCTCTGGTGAGATTTTGGCAGAGTTACCTTAAGCTTCCAAGCACTCTTCTCTTTGGTAGCTCCATTTAAAGCCATGGATGTGTGGATCTTAGTGCTTTGAGTTGGGTGCTAAAGCTTGCTGAGGTAGAGGGAAGAAAAGCTCTAATGGACAACGGGAGTGAGCCAAGTCAGGGAGGTTCAATTTTGGGTTTTTGCCACATGGGGCTCCCTTAGGCTAGCTGTTTCCGGTGGCTAGCCATCAGTCACTTCTTGGCTCAGGGGGTCAGGGGGTGATTAATGATGGTTAACTCCTAAGGGCAAGTGATGATGGCCAAGATATTTGAGTTTAGGCCAAAAAATGGGGTGAAATCCCTTAAATCAATGGACCATTGGTCCATAGCTCATTTTGGCTGGTTTAGGTGGGTCTAGGCCGGTCCATAGAGTGCACTTAGTGGCTGTGGTGTCATCAATTTAGTGGTTTACGCATGGCTAAGTGAATTTTGGTGCATGGGTACAATTTGGATCCAAATGGCTAAAGGTTGGTTTTAGGTTAGACTAGCCATGATTTTAAGCCCAATTGATTGATCAACATTGTGTAGATGATTGTCATGAAGATTTTTGGTGAACAATTGAAATAAATTTAAGTTCAATTGTAAGCTCAATTTGAAGGATTTTAGGATCTTGGTCAATTTGGGAAAGTTGGGCTAGACTTGGGTCTAAATTGGGCTAAGGTTGGGATAAGTCTAAATTGATGGTTGAGAATGGTCTATAGGAATGTTATAAAGAGTTTTCAACACCAATTGGGTGCTAATTTTGAGGTTAGGGCAATCAATTTGGTGGAATTTGGAGGTATGGCCAATTTAGGGAAAATTTGGGGATTTGTTTTGACTCGAGTCAAAATTAAATGAAATTGATGCTTTAACAAGGCCAATTTAAGGTCCAATTTGGTGTGCAGGATTGTTATGAAGAGTTTAGGATTCAAATTGGGTCAAATTAAGTAGGTTATGGGGTTCAATTAGATGAGATTAGGTTAGAGGACCAAAATTGGGGGTTTGACTTAGATCAAAATTGAGCTCAAAGTATGGGCTAATTAGGCTTGGATTTAGTTTATATCAATCATATAAAATGTTAATTTAAGTTTAGAATTGAAGTTGAGGGGGATTGGGGCCAAATTTATGGACATTTGAGGTGAATTTGGGAAAATTGGGCTTTCAAAAGACAATTTGGGGGTTTTGGTCAAAATGGTCAAATTAACCAAATTGTGTTCAATTGTAAGGTCCAAATTGGTTTTGAGATAATTGAAGTGATTTTGGATATTTTGGTAAAGTTTGGGGTGCCAAGTGTTTTTTTGTAATTTTGGCAAATTTAGGGGTATTTTGGTTATTTTGGAATTTTTGGGTGGATTTGGGCAATTTGGGTATTTTGAAATGGTTTTAAATGATTTTTGAAAAAAAAAAAGGATATTTTAGGTAAATTTGAGGATTTTGACCAAATTTAGGGTTTCAATGGCACTTAGGTAATTTGGGTGGATTTAGGGGCAAAAGGCCAAATTGGACATTTTGGTAGAATTAGGGTGCCAACCACCCTATATGAGCTATTAACCAATAAAATCCCGATTTGGGTCCTCTAGGTAGTGGTCTTAGCTAAATCCTAGCCTTGGGCTAGTGGGTTTAGGGGACCAACTACATGAGTTTCCCAAAGGATCAAGGGATCAAAGTTAACAATTTTGGGTTTAGGGTTGTGAGTGAATGTGAGTGAAAGTGAGGGTAAGTGAGTGAACTAACTCCAGACCAACACCCAGAGTCAACTCTAAGGTCAAGCAGTCATATGGGGACCCTCCTTGAGATCCTCCATAGTGACCCCACCTACTAAGTGCTAAAGGTTAGGATAAATATATGGAACTTCAAGTTGAGCAATGAAGAGTTTAGAATTTCTAATGGCAAGAGTTCCTTTTCTAGTTTTCTAGGAATAGTCAGAAGAAAAGTCCTATGGCTAGACCCTAAGCTACTAAAGAGGGAAAACTAAACCTCAACCAAAAGTGAGTTCAATAAATGGACCCCCAATAGGTGTGGTGTGTTGTGCAAGCACATCTCACATATTGGCTTTGACAGAGGAGATCAACAAAACCAATACATGCTCCTAAGTCAATAGACATAGAAGGAGTGTAGAATTTGAGTGCTAGTTGTTCCCGACGGGGAATTAACAAGTGCATATCTGACCAAAATCAAGGATTAGGAACTCTTGCTGGGGACTAGAGAGTAGATTTCAAATTATCA
This sequence comes from Phalaenopsis hybrid cultivar, assembly GCA_002079205.1. Classification (NCBI taxonomy): domain Eukaryota; kingdom Viridiplantae; phylum Streptophyta; class Magnoliopsida; order Asparagales; family Orchidaceae; genus Phalaenopsis; species Phalaenopsis hybrid cultivar. Next base: position 86,628 of record JXCR01048701.1, on the reverse strand, counting down.
AGTTTCATGTGTCTATTGAGGATGAGAATCAGTATTTAGGTGCTGACCCCGAGATAGGAATTGAAATTTATGTATCAATTTCAAAAGCATAGTCAAAATTTAGGTACAAACCTTAAAGATTGAGAGTAGGACATAGTGGTTCCATTCAAGGGGGTCTTATACTTATCTCAAAGAGGTGTGTACAAAATTGGATGTCATGGTCCCATTCAAGATGGTCTTACACCAATTTCAAAGATATGTGTAGAGAATTGGATGTTGTGGTCCCATTCAAGGGGGTATTTAAAGAGGTGTGTAGAGAATTGGATGTCGTGCTCCCATTTAAGGGGATCTTACACCAATCTCAAAAGGTTGAGAATATGATGCTGTGTTCCATTTAGGGGGAGTCTTACACCTATCTCAAAGATGTGTATAGAGAATTGGATTTCATGGTCCCATTCAAGGGGTCTTATACCAATCTCAAAGAGGTATGTAGAGAATTGGATGCCGTGGTTCCATTAAAGGAGGTCTGGTACCAATCTCAAAAGGTTGATAATAGGATGTGATGTTCCATTCAGGGGAGTCTTATTCCTATCTCAAACATGTGTGTAGAGAATTGGATGTCGTGGTCCCATTAAAGGTGGTCTTACACAAATCTTGAAAGTTTGAGAATAGGATATGATATTCCATTCAGGGGAGTCTTATTCCTATCTCGAAGATGTGCGTAGAGAATTGGATGTCGTGATCCCATTCAAGGGGATCTCACACTAATTTTGAAGAGTTGTGTAGAGAATTAGATGTCGTGGTCCAATTAAAGGGGGGTCTTATACCAATATAAAAAGTTTGAGAATAGGATGCGATATTCCATTCTGGGGAGTCTTACTCTTATCTCGAAGATGTGTGTGGAGAATTGGATGTCGTGGTCCCATTAAAGGGGGTCTTACACCAGTCTTGAAAGGTTGAAAATAGGATGCGATGTTCTATTCAGGGGAGTCTTACTCCTATAACAAAGATTTGTGTGTCATATTAGGGAGTAAAGCACTAAAACTCATATCAAACCCAAAGGGATAGCGAGAAGAGAGTTGGCATCTCAGAATTGGCTCCGAGAATGATATGAGTATAATGTAGAAAGTTTGTGGTGTTGAGTCCATAGATATGTGTCATGTGAAGATAGATATTGGTGAGAAATAATTGTGAAATCTTATGAGATTTTATACAGAATGTGAAATTCCACAAGGATTGTGAAGAGAATAAGTGCAGACAAGGACAGTCGTGCTGTGCGAGTAAAGTATAAGAGATATCAAAATCAATAGAATCAACTCAACAAATTTAATTTATTTTCTTATTCTTTTTATCATATTTAATTTTAAAAATATGTTCTTAAAATTCAATTTTAGTTGATTGATGATTTCAAAAGAGAGTTTTTATTTGAATTTCATTATTATCAAGTTTTTATTGTTTTGTTCTTTTTTCATTGTAGTCCCAAACCAATGTATGGTTCCGTGGCTTTTATCCATCAAACAGAAGGGCAATTGACCAAACAGACAAAAAAAATTCTGAAAGAGATTTCATTAATCTGCTTCAAACATGCATTACAGATTGAACATTAAGCATCAAAAGGTATAATATGTTGAACACATCAAATATATATCTGAAAACATCTCATGCTGGGTACATATCACAAGCTAAGCATATCTGGTACATATGTCATCATATCTGCTATGTCAAACTGTAGTACAAAAAGGTATCTTCTGAGTGTCCATCTCTGGTGGAGTGAGCTCCTAATCGAGCTGACCTAGTAAACCACGCTCCAGGACAAGAGTTTCCTTTGCATGCGCTTAGAGGTGCAACCTTCTCATAGCTCATAAGGCAGTAGCTCTTCCAATTCCGGGTTCGACCAGAATCCATATGACGTTTTGTTGTTGGCCTTTCTTCAGAAAGTTACATACACCTTGTAGTGTCATACCCCTAGAATGCAGTGTTTGGCGATGTCAGCTCCATTTCCTTTAAGAATCGGCACTGAACCCACAGGTAGCAGAATCTCCACGGATCCTCTGAACTTTTTGGGGCCAATGATGTCTATCTCTTTCCCAAACAGGATATTTCTTTTGCTCGTGAAAGAGATAGTACATAAAGGCCTCACAAAATCATGATGGTCTATATGTGGAGGAATGCAATCACCCTCGTCGTAGATGTTGATAATGCAACTATTTAGAATAAAGTCGGATGGAAGTATGCTCCATCAGACCATTCTCTTGATCATCCATTTTATCATGGGAGGTAGTGGGTCCACTTCATTGTATCTCAAAATTCTCAGGGGATTTCCTTATGTGTCATGGGTGAAATTGTAACAACAGCCATATTGTATGGTGATCCTCCCTTTTCCACACATCCATTTCCGTGGTTTGGAGTAGGTCCTTTCCATCAGAAGACCCGCTCAACCTCTGTCCCTTAGATCAAAGATGCAGTCAAGAATACTTCTTTCATCACTTTCGGAGAATACTTTGGTGTATAGCTCCAAGCCTTCTAGTATTTTGGTGAATGTTCCATGCACTTCTTCATAGAATTCAAATACCCTTTTGTTTACTTTACCCATCTTGTAGTATTCTACGGTGGAGATGATCGACGACTGTCGAGCATACTCCCTCATTTCAGTATTAGCAAGAATCCATGTTGGTGTTGTCTTTGTATCCAATGAAATATATGGTTCCTCCATTAAGTTATTGGTGCTCTGAAATAAATCCTCGGTGGATGCGTACTCCTCCAGAGTACTGTAACACTCCAGGTGAAGGACGTTGTAGTTCGGGCATTCAACAAATGCCTCTATAGCTGGTGTCCGTGTAAAAATTTCAGCGTTGCATGTCGGGAAACCCGCACAGAGCTCATTTGAAACTCCTAGTATCTCTGGATCTGTAGTGAACTCAGACTGATCCTCTATGGTAGACAAGCTAGAAGAGGTCTCTCTCATGCTTGGATCATAAATTTTCCCCTTTGGAATAGGGATGAGCAAGTTTTAGGCTTCCTTTTAGCGTCTTCTTTCTTCGTATAGGAAAGCCCTATGCTTTTGACGATTGACATTTCTGCGTTGACTTCTTTGTAGTGGTCTGTCAGGCAGTCTCTTATCATTAACAGTGACTAGGCCTCCAGTTGACGCAGTTATCATAGACGACAGGCGACTAGTCCACTCCATCGGATCTTATTATACTATCACATTTTCCCCCTTCAGTGAGGAACTTTCTTGTTGTATTCTCATCAATAGCAGTGACTAGTCCTCCAGTTGGCGCAGTTATCATAGATGGCAGGCCACTAGTCCCCTTCATTGGATCTTGTTGTACTATCACATTTTTCCTCTTTAGTGAGGAACTTTCCTGGGTGTTGATCTTTAATTGTGATGGTAGCCCTTCTCTTTCTCGATGGCTGACCACGTCCATCAAGGGACCATCATAGTCCATATCGACTTGACTGAAGTCCATGTCGAAGTCTATGGTGCCACCCTGTGGTGCCCTTTCCTCTTTAAATGCAAGATTCCAACCATCTTTGAAAGCAAAGATCAGCCTCTATCCTGACATTCTCTGCAGGTGACAGGAAAAATATCAGTGTGCTGAAATTTAACAGAAAAAAGAACAAAACAAAGTGTTTATTAGGCAAAATTTTAGTTTATAATGGTGAGAAGATAATTTATTTATATATATATTGTTTAATTTAGTAAAGTATCAAACTTAAAGGTACAAAAGAAAAATTTGAAGTATGTAATTTCAAAAGTTTTCATTTTATTGAGGTTAACTTGTTACAAAATTTTTGGACCTGGTAACAGAAGTTTAGTCAAATAGATAACCCCAGAATAATTAAAATTTCAAAATTTCGATTCAAGCAATGTCAAGTTGCATAGTATGTCATCAAGTATCGTTCGTTGATCGACAACATGGGTCTTTTACCTAGAAAATCTACCAGCTGGTAGGTAGTTTGTTATGTTAATCTCTTTTGTTTTCATCTGATGTCTTCTTCAAAATCTGTACCAGTGTCTTGTTCAAGGTTTCGACTAAGCCATCTGCCGTGGAGTAGTAAATTATAGAGTACCTCCGGTCTATCCCATGCCATTTAATGAAGTTGTTGATTTTTTTGCTCTTAAAGGCTGTCCCATTTTTCATAGACTATTCTGCGGGGAACTCCAAAACAGTAGACGACTTGACTTTTAAAGAACTGAAGGACATGTTGTGTTGTAACCTCTCGTAACGACACTGCCTCTACCAATTTGGAAAAGTAATCTATAGCTGTAATTATAAATTTGTGTCCCTTTTAGGATGAAGGATCTATCAGACCTATTATGTCTATGCCCTAACACTCGAATGAACACGATGCACCGGTTTGGTGCAGCACATTCGGAGGTTGGTGCAAGACCACCCCATGCACCTGACACTGGTGACATCTTGTAGCTATCCATGCAGTCATACATCTTTGCTGGCCAATAATATCCGAGTCTCTTGATCTTTACTTTCATCTTTGGCCCTGACTGGTGAGCGCCACACAATCTGACATGTACTTCTTCGACAATATTCTGCGCTTCTACTTTGCTTAGACATCGTAGCCATATTTGATCAAATGATCTTTTGTAGAGGATATCACCCACTAAGGCGTACGACATATCCCTCCTTGTGATGTGATGCACTGCCGACTTGTCCTCTGACAGCTTTCCAGTTTGCAAATATTCTATCAATGGTTTGCACCAATCTTCGTTGATGCTTGCAACCGCAATCATTGTTTCTTCTTATTTTTTGAGCTTGTGTAGATTTTTAAGGTTGATTCAAGACAATACTTGTCTTCCTTGTACCGTGATGTCAATGGAATCCTCCAGGGGACTTGCTAAATTCTTAGCAAGTTTTGCTAGAGCGTCAACATGGGCATTATCTCCCCGAAGAATCTNAATTTGAAGTATGTAATTTCAAAAGTTTTCATTTTATTGAGGTTAACTTGTTACAAAATTTTTGGACCTGGTCACAGACGTTTGGTCAAATAGATAACCCCAAAATAATTAAAATTTCAAAATTTTGATTCAAGCAATGTCAAGTTGCATAGTATGTATTCAAGTATCGTTCATTGATCGACAACATGGGTCTTTTTCCTTGGAAATCTACCAGCTGGTAGGCAGTTTGTTATGCCAATCTCTTTTGTTTTCATTTGGTGTCTTCTTCAAAATCTATACTAGTGTCTTGTTGAGGGCTTCGACTAAGCCATTTGCTCTAGGGTAGTAAATTGTAGAGTAACTCTAGTCTATCCCGTGTTGTTTAATGAAGTTATTGATTTTTGTGCTCTTAAAGGTTGTCCCATTTTCGGAGACTATTCTGCGGGGAACTCCAAAACAGTAGAAGACTTTGCTTTTGAAGAACTGAAGGACGTGTTGTGTTGTAACCTCTCGTAATGACACTGCCTCTACCCATTCGGAAAATTAATCTATAGCGGCGATTATAAATCTGTGTACTTTTGAGGATCAAGGATCTATCAGACCTATTATGTTTGTGCCCCAACACTCGAATGACCACGACGCACCGGTTGGGTGCAACACATTCGGAGGTTGGTGCAAGACCACCCCATGAACCTGACACTGGTGACATTTTCTAGTTGTGTCCATGCAGTCAGACATCTTTGCTGGTCAATAATATCCGAGTCTCTTGACCTTCACTTTCATCTTTGACCCTAACTGGTGAAAACCACACAATCTGATCTGTATTTCTTCGATAATATTCTGCGCTTCTGATTTTCTTAGACATCACAACCATATTTGATCGAATGAACTTCTGTAGAGGATATCACCCGCTAAAGCGTACAACATAGCCCTTCTTGTGATGTGATGTGTTACCGACTTATCCTCTGGTAGCTTTCCAGTTTGTAAATATTCTATCAATGGTTTGCGCCAATCTTCATTGATGCTTGCAACCGTAATCATTGTTTCTTCTTCTTTTTGGAGTTTGTACAGATTTTTTAGGTTGATTTGAGACAAAACTTGTCTTCCTTGTACCGTAATGTCAATGGAATCCTCTAGAGGACATGCTAATTTCTTAGCAAGTTTTGCTAGAGCGTCAGCAAGGGCATTATCTCCCCGAGGAATCTGGTAGAAAGTCCAATTGGGGATCTGTTCGAGTAGCTTCATGGTGTACCCGTGGTATTCTTTAAAATCTTGTATTGTCCGATAAGTTGTTGAATGATGAGTTGTGAGTCGCTATAGATGGCAATATTTGTTATATCCATCAAGATTGCCAATTCCAACCCAATAATTAAGGCTTCCTATTTTACTTCATTTTTTGTACATGACTCTATCAGGTGGTGTGAGAACCTCAACATACCCTTATCTGTTGTGATAAAGATCAAAACAATCCCTGCTTTGCCTGGTATAACTATGCCTGATCATTTTTCTTTTATGGCTGATGAAGCTCCTTCAAAGTACATCTCCCAGCATTGCGCAGTGGAGAATTCCATCTGTAATACTTGCTCATCTGGTAACTCATTATTAAGAGGGGACCCAGTTGGAAGTGGGTGTGCAGCGAGAAAGTTTGCTGAAATCTGTCCCTTTATAGCATGAAAGGGAACAAAAGTTATTACAAATTGCAATAAAATCATTGACCATCTTGCTAGATGTCTGGAAAGTGTTGGTCGGGCCATCAAATATTACAACGGATTAACTTTAAAAATTTGGGTAATCTTAAGAGAAAGCATGTAATGTCTAAGCTTTTGGGCGGCAAAGATTAAAGCTAGACAATGCTTCTCAATAGGTAGATACCTTACTTCTGTGGGTATTAGATGACAACTCAAGTGGTAAAGTGTATTTTCTTTATCCCCATCATTAACTTAGGCTAAGAGGGCTCTGAGAGAGTCATCCAGGGCCGCAGTGTAAAGTATCAAAGGTTTCCCTAGGATAGGGGCTGCCAAAATAGGAGGTGTTAATAAATATTACTTAATGTCCTCAAAGGCCTGCTAACATTTCTCTTCCCAAAAAAAATTTGACATCCTTTTTAACTAATGATGAGAAGGGTTGACACCTACCTGATAGATTAGAAATAAAACGTCTCAGATATGCCAACTTCCCTTAGAAGGAAGATAGTTGTTTCAAGGTTTTGGGTGGAGGCATTTCCAAGATAGTCTTAATCTTATCTGGGTCGATCTCAATTCCCCAATGTCGGACAACAAATCCTAAAAATTTGCTAGAGGTAACACTGAAAGCACACTTTAAGGGATTCATCTTAAGGTCGTACCGTTGTAACTATTTGAACACGATCCTCAAATCGTACAAATGGTTTATCTTTTGTTTACTTTTGATGACCAAATTATCCACGTAACATTCCACTTGGTTGTGAATATGATCATAAAATTTTTTTTTCATAGCTCATTGATATGTTCCTCCGACATTCTTTAACCCAAACGACATCACTGTGTAGCAGAAGATCGCAATCGGTGTTTTGAAGGTTGCAAGTGCTGCATCTTCTAGAGCCATCTTGATTTGTTTGTACCCCGACGATCCGTTCATGAAAAAGAAAATTTTATGTTTCGAAGCAATATCCACCATCATATCTGGTATTAGCCGTGGAAATTCATCCTTTGGACACACTTTGTTCAAATCCCTGAAGTCAACACATACACAAATTTTTCATTTATCTTCTTAACAGGTACAATGCTAGCCAACCATGTGGGGTATTGCTCTTCTCTTAAAAAGTTAGCATCTATTAATATTTTCACCTTGACAATGACTTGCTACACTATTTCAAGGCACATTCTTCTTGGAGCTTGATTTACTGGGGTCATATCTTTGTCCACCTCGAGCCTATGAACCATAACTTTTGCTGACAACCCTGACATTTCATCATAACTCCATGCAAAATAATCTTTAAATTATGTTAAAAATTTGATCAATTCTAAAAATTCTTCATCTTTGAGCAGAGAACTTATAAATGCAGGCTGGGGTTGCTCTTCCATCCGGAGATTAATTTCCTTTAATTCATCAACAATTGATTCGATTTCCTACTCAAATTTTGGCAGAGCATCTTCTATTAACTGATAAAGAGAGCCATCCTCCACATCCAGGCAATCCTCTTCCGATTCATAGTAATAACCATGCAGAATTCTGAATCATCAACTGGTCTAACTGTACCAAATTCGAGACCCTCTTTCGAGTTGGGAGTTCACTTTTGACATCCTATAATTTTTCAAAATGTTGTAATTTATCTTTTAATATTTTTTTTGGCAAATGTCCCTGCTTGATTAACTTTTGTACACAAGGAGAAAAGTAACCAAAAGACAATTACATTAATTCATTAGGATCCTCATCCAAATTTACATGATTTTCAAGATTAGTAGAAGAAGAAGCACGATAAAACTTGATCAGATTTGTACCAGTGCTATAGACTTCCTTAACCTCTAAACTCATGACCTTTTGAGGGAGAATCAGAGTAACGATCATGGTGTTCACATAGTGGTTTATCCAATCATACATTGTCTCATATTCACTATTCTCCACGTCTTCTAAGGATATCTCATACTGAAGTTTCTTCAATTTTGTCATCATTATTTCATCTTCAAAACTTTCTTCATCACCAATGTTGATGGTCAGCCTAGTCCGTTCAACAATTAAATTGGTCTTTACTCATCCACGTCCCCGGCCTTGACCTTGGGTGTGCAAACTAAAAGAGCCCCCACCAACTTATTGCAAAACAACGGTGGAAGATTGCTGAAGCAGAGCTGAATGGCCTTACCATTGTAATTCTTCTGAATCTTCACTTTTATTAGTCACAATTTCATGAGAGAAGACAATTTTCTTTAGAGGCAATTAGTAGGCGACATCTTCATGAATGCCAACTTCATGAACTGAAAATGGTTGTAAATCTCCTTTAATGCAATGTTCTTGTCCTTCCTTGTAGTATTTGATGCACTGGTGTAGAGACGACGTAACCATGTTGTGTTCGTGAATCCTTGGTTAACCAAGTAGAGCGTTGAAAGAGGTCTCAACATCAATGATATAGAACTTAGCGGTTGTTACTAGTTCTCCAACCTTCATAAGCAACGTAATTGATCCAAGGGCTCTCTCCCCCTTTTGGTTGAATCCTCATAGCATCATTTTATCGGTCGTAAGCTCCTGAGCTTCAATGTCCAAATAGGCCAACGTTCGTAGACCCATCAAGTTGAGAGATGCTCTAGGATCTACAAGGAATCTAGACAACACAAATCTGTCAATGTTAATGAAGATATAGAGTGGACGATTATGGTCAGCGGTACCAAACAACAAGTCTTCATTTGTAAAGGTTATCCCACACTATTTTTTCAATGAGCAAGCTTCATCCAAGGATGTGCTGGCCAACTGGGCTAGGAAAATCTCTGGGTCGAGCAAAGCTGTAACAAGAGACTCTCTCATCTGCTTAAATAAAGGTATTTTCATGTTCTTATTGTAGGTATATCAATTTTAGGCATTTGGAGAAAAAAGTAGCAAAAAGGACAAAGTTTAGAGCCAAAACTGTGAAGTTTTAAATTCTGGCACATGATGCGCCAGATTGGCGGCAGATGCGCAGGATCGACGCCAGATGCACAGGATCGACGCCAGATGCGCCAAAACCTAAAATGATGCGGTCTTTGGCAAGCTGGCGCATGTTGCACTAGATTAGCGCCATATACGCCATTTGATAGAGAGTTGGCACATGATGCGCTGGATTTGGGGCCATGTGCCAGGGACGACTTTTTTGCGGATTAAGGCGGTTCAAGATAAATTTTGTGCAAATTTTCAAAGGGACACTTGTTCTAAACACCCCTTGGAGTAATTCATTGCATCTAAATACTTTGAAAGGTTCCTTTATGAAGGAATATGTCTCTTAAATCAATGGGCATGTCTTTTGAATTCAAAAGAGTTGACTTTTGGATAGAATTTGGGGGGGGGATTTTGAATTCTTTTTGGAGGGAAGTCTAGGGATTGAGAAGGAGAAGAGGAGAGGAGTCTTGGGGTGTGAGGTGTGTGGCGTGAAGAAGAAGAGAGAGAGAGAGAGAAAGTCAAGGGCTTGGATATTTTCTTCAAAGATTGTAAGAGGAGAGGAAAGGTGAAACATTTCTTCTTCATTACACTTCTAAGAGAGAATTGAGAGTGCTTGTAAAGAGAGAAAGGCTTGGAGAGAACTTGTAGGAGTTTGCTTGGGAAAGACTGTGAGATAAATTATGTCTTTTATTTCTTTTGTTTTGTAAATTTGTTTTTATAAATGAAATCCGTGTTTTGTCGTATCTATCTCATGAATTCTGAGTAGTCTTCTTTGTCCTTCTCCCTACTTTGAAGATATGGTTTTGTGAAGAATTGATTTTATTTTATATGATTTTAAATGTTAATAATTTGTGATGATTTAAACTTTGATCTTTATTTACTTTTTGATTTGACCAATTAAAAATTTAAAATGTGTTGAGAAACATATGCTTTGAAAGGGCTATGATTTCCACAACATGGGGAGAATCATATTTGATTTCATGGGAGAGTATTTCATCCATGGAACTGGGTACAAATAAATAGAGAAATATACTTTATTAGATGCAGAATTTGAAATTATAAGGTGACAAATTAAAATCCCCAATTTGGTTTAGTTGATTGGAAACTGATGCGAGATTGTTAGCTCTCGGAAGAGGGAGTAGTGGAAGCTCTGGAGTGGCAGCCAGTATCCTCCCAGCTGATAATGTTTTTAGACAAATTTTTATAGTTATTTTTGAGATATTGCACTTTAATGGAAGGTATTTTTGTGTTTTTCTTTAAGGTACAGGTAAAAAGGTGAAAAATGCTTAAAGGAGTGAAAAAAGATCAAATTTGGAGCAAATAGGTGAAATATGTGCAAAAGTGTTTTGGGGCCTAAACGCCAGATCCGATGCTTAAGCTCCATTTAAACAGAGAAGGCTGAACCTAAGCACCAGAGGCCCTGCACTTAAGCGCTAGTGGTAGTTATTGGATGAATAAATTTGGTGTTTACGAATTTTGAAGAGGTTTTTGAGGCACCTATTGTCTTAAAAGGTGGTTACAACCATCATGGACAAAAACTATTGCGAAAGGATGCATCTGTTGGGGAAATACATCGAATCAAGACACATTTTGAAGAGATACCAAGGAACCTTTTGGAGAATTATAAAAGAAGGAAGATTGAAACTTTGAAAGGGGTCTTTAAAAGGTCCGAAAAGGTGTGGGGTGTTGAAAGTACTGGGAAAGTTTTGAAAGTTCTAAAATTGGGGAGTTAGTTGGAGAGACTCAGGATTCATACCTTCTTCAAATTTTGGCAGTCTACCTTGATACCAAGGTCTCTATGTCCTTCAAATGATCTCCTCTCACGAGTCTCCCTATGAGGGGAATTCATGTATCCCTCTCTAGGCCTCCTCTAATATTGGATTCTGAAATGCCATCGCTTATCTTCTTTGCGCTTAAATTATCCCTATGGAAGGCTATAGTTCTACCAGTATGTTCAAAATGTTCCTTTAGTCTCCAATTAAGATGATCCAACATTTCATTAATATTCCCAATCACATGCATAAGACTCTGAATCTCTTTTTCAATCTTCTTGACCTTCTTCAAAAGTGCACTTGAGTTGTAGTAGGGCTAAGCAGGTGATGAATTCTGAGATTCTTGATCCATCAAAACATTCATATCATTTTGATCTCCCATTCCAGTACAATTGCAATAAACTTCTAGATCCATCAGCTTTGAAGGAAGAAGCACTTTTTCCAAACTTTCATAAGGTACTTATGATTGACTGCACAGTAGAAAAATAGTGGATGGATGTCCATGTCCAGTTGGAGATCCATTAACAGTCAAACCCAAAATCAATTTCATAATAATAGCTCCAACATCAATAGGTTTTCCAATTTGAATACAGTAATTCATAATGACACTCTCCTTAGTTACCTTACTGATTTTCATGGTGGGCAGTAATTTTGATGCAATGAAGAAGTGTCAGGCTTTTGAAATTGGATTTAAAAATTATGAGGGAAAACTTACATTTCCATCATCTCTGGCCTCCCAATTTGCATCTTCATCTGTAAGGTAGCAGTAGAGTTCATTCATATTATCTCTCATAGGGGTAAAACTCGCATAATGGAAGATAGGCACATTCTCAATCATAAAAATCTTGTTTATTCTTGAAGGAGTAAACTGCACAAACCTACCTCGCATGTAGATCATTCCTTGGTTGATCCCATGAAGATTTGCATAAAATTTTTTTAATATAGAAACAACGATAATGGCAGTAGTGTAGCAAAGCACTTCTTAGCGCCTCTGCATAATAGTCTCTTCTAGTCGAATATTTGACGTGTTGAATCCTTGATTCACAAATCCCCTTTCTTTGACTAGCATCTTCTTCACCAGAACTCGATCATGTAACTTCTATGCATCAAAATTGACAAACTTTCTTCGATTCAAAATTCCAAATCTAGTGGATTATTTAGAGTGGGAAGCCATACGATTTGAAATATAGTATTTTTTCCCTCATTCCCCCCCTAAAATATGTTTTAGAGTCGGTTTTAATTTTTAATTAGGCATCTCCTCAAGCTTCTCCCCACATCTTTTCTTTTTCTTTTCTTTTTCTTTTCTTTTTCTTTTTTTTTCATTTTTTTTTTCTTTTCTATATGTGAGGATTACTATATCTGGATAGCCTTTAATGGTTTTGAACTTCACTATTCTCTTCTTAAAGTTAAAAACTTTTTATGTTTTTGCACTTAACAAATTTATATTAACTTAAAGATTTTAAAAGTTTAATTCTTTTTTTTACATGAATCTTTTAAGATTGTTAATACTTTAAAAATACAAATTTCTTTACTTAAAATAGAATAACATAGTCTTATTCTCTTTTACCAAATATCTTATCCCCTAGAATTAACCTTTAGTATTGAAAATGTTTACTTAAATTTACTATATATTTAGAAACATAAATATTCAAGTTAACCAAGGTCATGTTAAATTTAAAATTTTGAAAATATAGTTAAGTGAGGACAAATAAAATTAAGTTCTTTCTCTTTTTCTAAAAATGATTTTTTTTCTCCCCCCCAAACTTAATTTTTTAACAAATTTTTACATGAAGAACTTTAAAAATAAATGGTAAAAGAAAACATTAAATACATAAAAAAAATCATACCTGTTGGAGATTCTGATTTTTGAACATAAAATTTGAAATATTGCAGGTGCTAATATGAAAACTAAAAGGCTAAAAATATTAAATTACACTTAATACATATAAAATTTGTTGAGAAAGAGATAATCACAATACATAACAAAATGATAAAAATAACAACAGAACTAAACTAAACTCTAAAAATGAAAATAGTTTTCCACATTACAGTTTCACATTACATATCAAACAAAGTTTTCATCAACATCACAACACAAACAATGCAATCATATCGTACAAACACAAACAAACGAACAAATAGATCACCAGTCATTATCTTCTTCATCATCGACATCTAACTTCTGCTACTGATATGGAGTATAAGTAGGGTGAATAAGAAGCTGAACTGTATGGTCACCCCTAAGGTATCTTACTAAATCATCATCATAAGAAGCATCATACTCAAATTTTTGGTGAATTAGATCATCAGTGTGAGCTTTTCTGGCCTCCATATTCTGTATCCTATGATCCATTCTCAAAATATCTCCTTGCTGAATCATCATTTGGTCCAACAACTCCCTATTACTGGGGTCATTTGAAGTAGGCTCATTAAAAGTAGGGGTTCTAGAAGTAGATGGAATATCCCTGGCCAATCAACATAGGACTCATAAGTCTTGATGTTGGCAGGCCCAATCGGTCTCTGAGGCTCAATCCTCTACTCATCAAATCTAAAATCAACTCCTGCATGCTCACAAAGTGTGTAAATGAGAGCAGGGTGCGCCAATCCACCAGTGGTCTCTCCCAGAGCAATAAATTGAATTTTCATATAAATGATATAGCCTACATTTATATCCATCACTTAGTGAATACAGTAGTTAAGGATGGCTCTATCCTAGGTTACTTCACTATGATGGGTTGTTGGAATCATCCTTCCAGAAATAAAATAATGCCTAGCCTTAGACACTACATCTAACATATAAAGGAAAAAGTTAACTTTAACTCCATTTTTTATTTTCCAAGACCCTTTCTCACAAGTTAGAAAAGAAATAACTTCATCTAAGGCTTGATCTGTAGCAGAAAATGAATGATACTGACATCTATAAACATCTTCTAATTGATAAAACTCATTAAGTTTTTCTTGGAGTAAACTCCACCTTTTTTCCTTGAACAAAAACAAAATCATCAGAATCCCCAGAAAGGTTAGCATAAAATTTCATCACAATCCCAACTATCGCATAAGCAGTAAAGTAGCAGAAGTTTTCCCTCTGCTGAGCGATAATCAATCGTTCAACTTCTCCTCCTAGATTTTTAAAACATCGGTCCTGAATCACTTTTTTATTTTCTTGAAGACTATGATATCGAGCACCGGCTCTAAAGCCAATAAACCTTTGCTCGTCATATTCTATTTTCCTTTTGCTCGATCTAAGTTCCATAGGAAATCTAGAAAAAATTGATAAAAATTCCGAATAAATCCTAAAATTTCAAAAATAAGAATTGTAAACCGATTTAAACTCAAATCCACTAAACAAGAGTTTTTCACCAAAGCATTTTCTCAAAATCTCCCAAAAAATTTCAAAATTTTGGATCTAGTCAATGTGAGAAAAATCTTTGGTGAAAACAAAAAATTTTTACTTTAAAGTGTAGCTCTTACCTAGAGAAGATAAAATCTGAAGTTCCTTTGCCTATAAATTGCCTCAAATCTGCCTAAAATCAAGCCCTAGGTGCAAAACTGAAGGTTGAAGGTGACATAAGGGGTAAAAATGGAGGTTTACGGTGAAAATCGTGAATTAAGGGGTTAATTCGCCGCTCTTGGGTCGAAGGCGCCGTTGACGCCAATGTCAACATCGTCGGCGTTGAAGGACCAAAATTCACTATTTTAATTTTTCAAAATTTCAATTTCCTTTCAATTTTCTCCAAAGGATTTTAGTATTTTTAAACACAAATTTTATCTAAATTCATAAATACACATTTCACAAACAATCATTTTCACAAACAACAATAAACTAACTTTTGTATATGAAAATACACTTTTTGCAAACACATTTCACAAATCACAAATTCACACCTATGAAGTATACTAATTATAAATCAACATCAAAATCAAGCCACAACTCTAAACGCTGACACAAAACTATACACATAATCAAAGTTCAGAATAAATCAAACCAAACCTAATGAAATCCACACAATTACACTAAACAAGTAAATATTTTTAAACAAGTAGAGAATTCACAATCTTCAATCATTCAGCCTCAACTTCAGTGTTATCACCTCCTCTAATATCTCTCATAGATTGGTAATGAACATATAGATTGTAGAAGGATCGGTACGGGAATTGATCTATCGAATTTTCTTCGATCCACCCCTGTTCATTAAACATCCGACCTAATCCTACTTCAAAAGTTCCAGTGTGATCAAAATTCTCTTTCTTTCTCCAATCTAGATGATCAAAAAGGTACTTAAGATCTCCCACTACATTCATTATACTCTAAAGTTCTCTTTCAAGTTTATTCAATTTCTTCTCTAAAGCAAGCAAACTTCTAACTATTGGTGGCATTAATGAAGATGAAGCATGTGAAGAATGATCTATAATAGCATTTAGTGCTTCATTTCTATTACCAACATATTGATCATCAGTAGGGATCATGGGCTCCCATGGTAGTAAAACTTTTTCCCAACTTTCACATGGCACTTTGGATTGACTACAAATCAGATAAATCTTAGAAGGATGCCCAAGTCCATAAATTGGCATTAGTCATAATGATTCTCATCACAGATTTAAATATAATTAAAACTATATCAATAGGTTTTTCCATTTGAATACAATAGTTTAAAATAGTACTCTCCTTGGTGACTCTACTGATCTTCATAGTAGAGAGTAATTTTGCACAAATAAAGAAATGTCATTGCTCCAAAATTAGATTAAGTGATGAAGCAGGAAAACAAATATATCCTTCATCTAGTAGTTCCCACATATCACTTCCATCCATTAGAAATTTATAAATATCTTGCATAAAATTTTACGTAAGAATGAAATTTTCATAATGACAGATTGTAAAATTTTCTATCATATACAATTCATTAATCCTCGCAGGAGTAAATGGTATATCCTTACCTTGTACGAAGATAACTTCTTTGGTAATACCATGTAAATTTGCATAGAATTCCTTCACTATAGGTAAAACAACTGCAACAGTAGTGTAACACAGAACTTCTCATCAACTTTGCAGAATGATCTTGTCAACAGGAGCACTTGGATTGATCAACCCATGATTAACAAATCCTCTTTCCTTGTTTAATCTCTTCTTCATAATAACTTTATTGTATGATCTTTGCACGTCGAAACTAATAAACTTTCTTCTATTGAAAACTCAATACCTTGAAGTATTTTTGTAATTGGAAGCCATGAAATCTAAAAATAGAAAGTTTCTAGGCATCCTAGGAAGTTTTTAGGACTTTAAAAACACCTCTCAATGGTTATTATAGATTGAAATCCCGCCAAAGTCTGTCAAAAGTTGCAAAAACTATTCAACCGCTCTCGGCACAGCTGACACTCCCGATGGGCACTACCGGCGCTGAGATCTGCTTTCTTGGGCGCCGTCGGCGCCCATTCTAGCACCGTCGGAGCCAGTGGCCAAATTTTTGCAATTTTCATTTTTTGTTCAATTAAATTCTAACTTTTCTTCCAAAAATAATATTTGACATAATTTATAATAAATGCAATTGTGTAGGATTATTATCAACTAATATATAAGACACTTAAAAAACTAAATAGTAATACATAGACATATAAGTATGGGTTGTCTCCCAAAAAAGCACTTGGTTTAACGTCGTCAGTCTGACGTACTATTTGTTTAGTTTAGTTGACTTAACATTAAAACTTCTTTAAATTGAAGTATGTGCCCCTCATAATAATGTTTCAAACGATGCTAATTAACTTTAAATATCTTTCTAGTGTTAGGATATTTAATCACAATAGTTCCATAATGATAGACTTTAATTACCTTAAATGGCCCTAACCATCTAGATTTCAACTTTCCTGGAAACAATCTAAATCTTGTATTATATAGTAGAACTTCTTATCCAGGTTCAAATTTCTTCTTAATAATCTTTCCATCATGCCATATTTTCATTTTCTCTTTACAGATTTTTGCATTATCATATGCTTTATTTCTAATCTCCTCAAGTTCATTGAGTTGCAATAATATTTTCTCACCAGCATCTTTTAGATTAGAATTAAATTCTTTAATAGCCACAAATGCTTTATGCTCTAATTCTACAGGTAAGTCACATGTTTTTTCCAAATATCAGTCTGTA
Organism: Phalaenopsis hybrid cultivar; assembly: GCA_002079205.1. Lineage (NCBI taxonomy): Eukaryota > Viridiplantae > Streptophyta > Magnoliopsida > Asparagales > Orchidaceae > Phalaenopsis > Phalaenopsis hybrid cultivar. Next base: position 69,241 of record JXCR01048701.1, on the reverse strand, counting down.
TAGAGAAATTCCAATAAGAGTCTTACAAGCAATTTTATATGCCCATAATGCTGTGTCAAGTCTAGCAGATCAATCCAATTTATAAGGATTTTCACCCTTTTCTAAAATGTGTTTAATTTCACGATTTGATATCTCTGTTAGACAACTAGTCTGAGGATGATAAGTAGTAGAGAATCTATGCATATTATCATATATATTAATTAATTTTTTGATTCTTTTATTCTTGAAATGAGATCCTCCATCAGTAATAATTACTCTCGGTATTCCATATCTTATAAAAATATTTTTAATTAAAAATTTAGAAACACTTCTTGCATCACATCTAGGTACAAAAATAGCTTCAATCTATTTGGACATATAATCAACAACAAGTAATATGTATAGGTTTCCAAATGAAGGCATAAATGGTCCCATAAAATCTAATCCCCACACATCAAAAAATTTTAACTTAGAGGCATTTCATTTCTTCTAGAAATATTTCCTACACGTTGACATCTATCGCATGTTTTAATATATTCATTAACATCATTAAAAATAGTATGCCAATAAAATCCAGCTTCTAAAATTTTATATGCAGTTCTATTTGTTCTTAAATGTCTTCCAAATTCAGAATCATGGCATCTTTCAATTATCTGTTGAGTTTCTTCATAAGACACATATCTTCTAATAATTAGATCCTTACATTATTTATATAAATATGGGTCATCCCAAAAATAGTCTTTTGAATCATATATAAACCTCTTTAACTGTGGATTTTTTATATCAAGTGGTAGAATGTCACTTACAATATAATTCACTATATCAGCATATCACGGTACATCCATTTCATCAATACTGTATAATTGTTCATCTGGGAAATTTTATAAAATTTCATTTGCAAAATTAGTTAATATTTCTATTTCTATTCTAGACAAATGATCAACTATTTAATTATCATTTACCTTTTTATCAATCACGGTAAAATCAAAGTCTTACAATAGAAGTATCCATCTAATTAATATTGGTTTGACATCCTTCTTTTGCATTAGGTATTTAATAGCAAAATGATCTATATGCACTATACATTTAGTTTCAATTAAACAAGGTCTAAATTTATCAAAGGCATAAACAATAGCTAATAACTCTCTTTCAGTAGTGGTATAATTAATTTGAGCATCATTTAGAGTCTTACTAGCATAATATATAACTTTAAAAACTTTATCATGTGTTTGTCCTAATACAACCCCAATTCCATAATCACTAGCATCGCACATTATTTCAAATGTTTTTTGCCAGTCAGGTGGTACTATGATAAGTATAGTGACTAACTTTTTCTTTAATAACTTAAATGTTTTTATGCATTCTTCATTAAAATCAAATTTCGTATCCTTTTATAAAAGTTGGATAGATGAAAAATTTTTTATGTAGCGCCTGTAAAAACCAGCATGTCCTAGAAAACTTCTCACCCCTTAAGAATAGTAGGCAATGATAATTTTTCTACTTGGATTTTTGCAAGATCTACCTCCATTCCTTTTTTCAAAAATTTTATGCCCAAGTACATTACCTCTTGCAACCATAAATTGATATTTTTCCCAATTTAATACTAAATTGACTTTTTCACATACTTCCATAAATTTTTCTAAATTATTAAGGCATAATTAAAATGAAGTTCCAAATATGGAAAAATCTTCCATAAACACTTCCATTCCACGTTATATAAAATTGCTAAAAATTGACGTCATGCATATTTGAAATGTTGCAGGTGCATTGCATAGTCCAAAAGGCATTCTACGAAAAGCAAATGTTCCATATGGGCTTCTAAACGTTGTTTCCTCTTGATCCTCTAGAGCAATTAGAATTTGGTGATAACCGGTATATCCATCTAAAAAGCAATAATACTTATTCTCAGCCAATCTATCCAACATTTGGTCTAGAAAGGGTAAAGGAAAGTGATCTTTTCTGGTGATCATATTTAATTTTCTATAATCAATGCAAATTCACCAACCACTTACTTGTCTTATTGGTATTAATTTATTTTTCTCATTTTTTTCAAAAGTCACTCCTCTTTTTTTGTTACACAGTGAATTGGGCTTACCCAAGCACTATCTGAAATTGAATATATAATTCCAGCATCTAGCCATTTTAAAATTTTCTTTTTTAACAACTTCTTTCATTATTGAGTTTAATCTTCTCTGAGGATCAGCTTTAGGTTCATATTATTTATCTAATAAAATTCTGTTCATACAAATTGAAGGACTAATTACTTTGATATCTCCTAAAGTCCATCCAAATGCCTTTTTATACTTTTTTAACACTTCTATCAACTTTTGTTCCTAAATCTCAGTTAACTCATAAGATATAATAATTGACAATGTAGATGGCTTCTCTAAAAATTCATACTTTAAATGGCTAGGTAATATCTTTAATTCAAGTTTAGGTGGCTTAATACTTGAAGGAGTAATATTTTTACTATCATTTTCCAACAAGTCTAACGTTTCAAATTTGCCCTGAATATAATCCAAATCTTCTTCTTTAATTTCATCTTCATTCTAAAAAATTTCTCCTTGCTTAAATTTATCTTCGAATTTATTCTTAAACTATTCATTACTTAAATAATCAGCTACTTCCATCCTGAAACATTCATTATCTTTTTCTATTGCAGGATACTTCATAGCTTTGGCTATATTAAATTTCACTTCTTGATCATTAACACTCATTATTAATTCTCCTTTTTGTACATCTATTACAACTCTTCCTATTGCAAGAAATGGTCTCCCTAAAATCATAGATATTTCTTTATCTTCCTCCATAATCAATACTATAAAGTCTACAGGAAAAATAAATTTATCCACTTTTACTAATACATCCTCTATAACTCCTTTAAAATAAATTTATCCACTTTTACTAGTACATCCTCTATAACTCCTTTTGAATAAGTTATTGATTGGTCAACTAACTAAAGAGTTATAGTAGTAGGGGAAACTTCTCCCAAATCTAAACGTTTAAAAATAAGATCTTTAAGTTTTTCAGGAAGCTTTTTCAGAATAATAGCACTACACTCTTCACTGAGTGCAATGGTCTCATGATCTGTAAACTTCCTTTTTCTTATTTAGTACATCCTTTATAAATTTCACATGACTTGGCATTTGCTCCAAATCTTCAACAAAAGGAATATTTATCGTCAACTTCTTAAGAATTTTTAAAAATTTTGTAAATTATTTATTTTTATTCTTCTGCTTAAGTCTTTGAGGAAATGGAGGCAATGGCTTTTCAAAAGGAACCTGTGTTTGTTTATTTTTCTGTTGAAATTTTCCTTTTCTTCCTTCTCTTCATTAACTTTAGTTTCTCTTTAAATCCTTGTTTCTATTTCTTTTCCACTTCATAATTTAAAACCTTTAAATTCTCTTTATTTTGATCTTTTGGATTAACTTCCACAGTACTCAGAAGAATTCCATAAGGTCTTTTACTAAGTGCTGTAGCAATATGTCCTAATTGATTTTCAATATTTCTAATAGCAGCCCCTTGATTTTGTATTTGATTTCCCAAATTCAACATCACTTCTTCCATCATCAACTTCTTTTCCTTAACTTGTGGGTTAGGTTTGGAGTAAAATTCTGGAGGATAATAAGGTTAAAAATTAGGATTTCCTTGATTGTTCAGATTTCTACATGGATTCACCAAATTATTATAATTATTTCAACTAAAATTTGGGTGATTTTTCTATCCAGGGTCAAAATAGTCAGAATAAAGATTGTTATTTCAATTATTTATAGCATTTAAGGTTTCATAAGATGGTTGAGTATCAATAATCTATCCTAGTGAATTTTCCTCTAATACTGGAGTTCACTCTTATTTGATCAATCTTTTTAGAAATAACATCAATTTGAGATGCCAAAATAGACATTGCATCACATTCATAAATATTGACTACTCTCTTAGGATTTACCCTTTCAGAGGACCATTGAAAATTGTTAGTAGTCATTTCTTCAATAAAAGAGTATGCTTCATCAAAAAGTTTTGACATTAATGATCCACCCGCAACAGCATCTATAATAGATCTTAATGATCCTACTAATCCATTGTAAGAGGTTTGAACTATTAACCAATCTGGTAAAGCATGGTGTCGACAGTTTCTAAGAAGATCCTTAAATCTTTCCCAAGCTTCATATATCAATTCCCCTTTAAACTGACAAAAAGATGTAATATCATTTCTAAGCTTAGCGATTTTCGAGGGTAAAAAATATTTAGCTAAGATTTTTTGTGATAGTTCTCCTCAAGTTCTAATAGATCCAGGTGCTAATGAATTTAACCAAGCCTTGGCTTTATCCCTTAATAAAAAATGAAAAAGTCTAAGCCTAACAACATCATTAGACACTCCGTCATATTTAAATATAGCATAAATTTCAAGAAAACTAGCGAGATGTAAGTTAGGATCTTCAGTAGGTGATCCTCCAAACTAATTATTTTGTATGATTTAGATAATAACAGGTTTAAGCTCAAATGAATTAGCGGCAACGTCAAGATTTTGAATAGTTAAATGAAGTTCATCTGCTGTCGGATTCGCATAATCTTTTAAAGGTCTTTGTCGATTTTCATTTATTAGATTATCTAAGTTATTCACCATTTCTTGTAAATTTTCATCTGCTGTCGGATTCGCATAATCTTTTAAAGGTCTTTGTCGATTCTCATTTATTGGATTTTCTATATTATTTGCCATTTCTTTCAAATTCTTAATTTTCTCTTTGTGGTTTTTGAATTTTTCTAATAATACGTTCTAATTCTAAATCATAAGGTACTAAACATTCAGATCCAATATTTCGCATAAACAAATAAAGTAANGGGGACCTTTGGTCCATGGCTTGATTTAGGTGGTTTCATGGTGTTTGGACTGGTCACTAAGTCCAAATAATGTTTGTGATGGAGTTAATCACTTGACTTTAGGGTGGTTAGGTCACATTTAGTGCATGGATCCAAATGGGTGCAAATGACCAAGTCTTGGGTTTTATCTAGGTTAGCCATGTTAATTGGCCCAATTAATTGTTGTATTTGGTGTAGATGATCATAAGTAACAACTTTGATGAAGAATGGAAATGGTTTTGAGTTCAATTGAAGGGTCAATTTGAGGAAATTTTGATTTTTAGTCAATTTGGTCATGTTGTGCTAGGCTTGTATCTAGCTTGGGTTAGCCTTGAGATAAGTCCAAATTGATTATTTTGAATGGCCAATAGGGCCCTCATGAAGAGTTTTCAACATGAATTGGATGCCAATTTGGAGGTTAAGGCAATCAATTGGGCAAAATTTGGGTTGAGTTTTCAACATGAATTGGATGCCAATTTTGAGGTTAAGGCAATCAATTGGGTGAAATTTGAGGACAGCCAATTTGGGGCTAAATTTTGGAAATTTGGATTTAGGCCAAAATCAAATGGATATGACGCTTCAGCAAGGCTAATTGATGGTTGATTTTGATGTATAGAAATGTTATCAAGATTTTGAAACATTAATTGGGGTCAATTGACTAGGCTATGGGTTCAACTTTGTGAGATTAGGTCATATGGTCAAAATTGGGGCTTTAACCTAACTCAAAATTGGGCTTAAATCATGGACCAATTAAACCTAAATTTTGTTTAATTTGGTCATATGAAAAGTTAATTTGAGTTTAGTATTGAAATTGGGTTCAATTGAGATGAAATTGATGGACATTTGAGTTGAATTTGGGGAATTTGGGCCCTTAAAGGCAAATTTGGGGGTTTTGGTTAAAGATGGTAAAATTGGTCAACTTGAGTCATGTGGTAGTTTAGAGAAATGAAATTGGGAATATTTGGGATTTAATTGGATTTTCTGGGAATTTTTGGATATTTTGGAATTTTGGAATTTTGGGGCTAAGATGGGGTATTTTGGTAATTTGGGGTGTTTTAGGGGTAAAAGGCCAAGATGGGTATTTTGGTAGAGGTGAGGTAGCAACCATCACCAACAAGCCATGGACCAATGGAAACCCCATTTCGGGTCCTCTACATAGTGGTCTTAGCTAAACCATAGTCCTAGGGCTAGAAAAGCCCCATTTTGGGTCTTCTACATAGTGGTCTTAGCTAAACCATAGCCCTAGGGCTAGTAGTTTAGGGGACCATCTACATGAGTATCCTAAAAGATCAAGGGATCTAGGCTAGAAATTTGAGTTTAGGGCTGTGACTGTAAGTGAGTGTAGATGAGAGAAGTGAGTGAATTAGCTCCAGACCAACTCCAAGGGTCAACCTTAAGATCCAGCAGTCCTAAGGGTGACTCATCTTAAGTTTCCTCCATAGTGACCCTATCTACTAAGTGCGGAGGTTAGGACCAATATGTGGAACTTCAAGTTGAGTAGAGAAGAATTTGGAATTTATGGTGGTGAAGGTTCCTTTTCTAGCTTTCTAATAATTGTCAACAGGAAAGTCCTATGGCTAGAACTTAGGCTACTAAAGAGGAAAAACTAAACCTCCACCAAAAGTGAGGTCAACAAATGGACCCCCAAAAGGTGTGGTGTGCTGGGCAAGCACACCGCACGTATTGGTGTTGACCGATGAGATCAACAAAAACCAATACAACTTCTAAGTCAACAGACCCAAAAATATGTGTAGAGTTCTGTGTGATTTGTTTCCACCGGGGAATTAGTGAGTGAGTGTTTTATCAAGTCAAGAAGTGGGGACTCCCGCTGGGAAATGGAGAGTGGACTTTGAGTTATGAAATTTCAAAGAGGATGGGAGCCAGTATGTAAGTGCTAACCCCGAGGTGGGAATTGAAATTTAGATATCAAACCAAAAAGGGAGAGAGAGTCGGAATGTAAGGACCGACCTCACATGCAAGGAATCATAAATGTAGGAATGAGAATTTAAATGTATATCAATTCTCAAAAGAGAGTGTCGGAATGTAAGGACCGACCTCGAATGTAATGAACTAGAAACATGAAAATGAGAATTTAAATGTATATCAATTCTCAAAAGAGAATGTTGGAATGTAAGGACCGACCTCGAATGTAATGAATCAGAAATGTGAAAATGAGAATTGAAATGTATATCAATTCTCAAAAGGAGTGTCATATTGTAAGGACCGGCCTCGAATGTAATGAATCAGAAATGTGAAAATGAGAATTGAAATGTATATCAATTATCAAAAGAGAGTGTCGGAGTGTAAGGACCGACCTCGAATGTAATGAATGAAAAATGTAGGACTTCAAAAATGAGAATTGAAATATAGGTATTAATTCGAAGATGTGAAAATTGAAATGTAGGTATCAGTTCGAAGATGTGAGAATTGAAATGTAGGTATCAATTTGAAGATGTGAGAATTGAAAGGTAGGTATCAATTCGAAGATGGGAGAATTGAAATGTAGGTGTCAATTCAAAGAAGTGAGAATTAAAATGTGGGTATCAATTTGAAGATATGAGAGTCAAAATTTTAGTATCGACCTCAAAAGGTGAGAATCATAATTTAGGTACTGACTCGAAAATGTGAGAATTGAAATTTACAAAGCTTATGGTGTTGAATTTGCAAAAGTGTATCATGTGGAAAGGCTAACTTTGTAGAAGATTTGTAGAACTTTGTGAGGTTTTGAGCAGAATGCAAAATTCTTCGAGGATGTAAAGAGAATTAAGGTAGATAACGATGGTTGTGTTGCGCGCACAAAGAGTAGGAAATTTTGAAAATAGAAGTATCCACTAAACAGGTTCATTTCATTTTCTTGTTGTTTTTATCACAATTAATTTTTTAAACTATGTTTTTATAGTTTTAATTTTAATTGGTTGATTTTCGAAAGAAATTTGTTACATTATTTACTCATTTGTGATTATTCTTTCATTTATGTTTTATTTATTGTTGAAGATTTGTTTCGTTCTTTGTTCATTGAAATTCTGAACCATCACATGGTTCGCAGCTTTCATCCATCGTACAAAAAGGCAACTGACAAAAAAGCACAATTTGAGAGAAATTTCCATTAATTTGCTCCAAAAAAGATGTTATAAATCAGACACAGGCTAACGCCTCAAAAGGTACATTATGCAATCCATGTCGAAATATGTTAAGAATCATCTCATGATATGAATACACTGCGGACTATATAATTCATATACATATCATGCTGTTAAAAGAAATAAAGTGAACTCTCTGTGCCAGGTATGTTGAGCTCCTGATCAAGCAGACCTTCTAAGTCATGCTCCAGGATAAGAGTTCCCTTTGCATGTCCTTAGAGGTACAACCTTCTCATAGCTCGTATAGAAATAACTCCTCCAATTCTGGGTCCTGCTGGAATCCATACGGTATTTTACTATCGTCCATTTGGTGGAAGCTTACAGACACCCTACGGTCCCGCACTCCTGGAATGAATTGCTTGGCCATGTTTGCACCATTGCCCTTCAGGACAAGTACTGAACCAACTGGAAGAGGAATCTCCACAACTCCTCTCAATTCACCATGACCAACTATATCGATTTATTTATCAAATAGAATATTGCTTTTACTCATGAACGAGACCGTGCAGAAAGGCCTCACAAAGTCATGATGATCGATGTGTGGGGGAATGCAGTCACCTTCTTCATAAATGTTAATGATGCAACTGTTGGAGATGAAAGTAGCAGGTAGAATATTCCACTTGATCATCCTCTTGATAATCCATTTTATCATTGGTGGTAACGGATCCACTTGGTTGTATCTGAAGATCTCAGGGGGATTCCCCTGTCTGTCGTTCATGACATTGTAGCAACAACCGCATTGGATGGTGATTCTTACCTTTCCCCTCATCCATTTCTTCAGCTCGGAATATGTCCTCTCCATGAGAAGGCCCGCTTGACCTCTGTCTCTTAAATTAAAGATGCAATCCAAAATACTCTTTTCATCAGCCTCAGAAAAAACCTTGGTGTACAGCTCTAGGCCTTCTAACATATTGACGAACTTTCCCTGAACTTCTTCATAGAACTCGAATTCTCTTTTATTTACTCTGCTTATCTTATAGTATTCTACCATACCAAGTGTTGGCAGCTACCGTGGGCGTTCCTTCCTTCGGGCCTTGGCGGGAACCCAAACTGGTGTTGGTCGATCCAGAATATGAGATTTAGCCTCTAGTGGGATGTATGACCCTAGGCTCCATGGTGCGTGTTGATCTGTCCTCTGTAGGACATATGGTTCATTTGTCGTGACGTCTAAAGTATGAGACTCATTTGTGCTTGAAGTGTATTTTTCTAATGTACTGAAATACTGTAGATGCAGAACATTGCAATTCGGGCATTCTACAAATGCACCCATGACTGATGTCCCAACTGGTACCTCAACGTTGCATGTTGGGCAACCCCTGCATAAGATATCTGGAACTGGGAGGACATCTGATTATGTCACAAATCCTGACTCATCATGTGTAGTGGGGAAGCTGACAGAAGTTTCTGTTAGATCTGGGTCGTAAATTTGTCCCTCAGGAATGGGGGTCAGAAAACTGTTCATATCTCTCTGGCGTTTGCGTTCCTATCACAGAAAGGCTCTCTGTTTCTTTCGACTAGCATTTCTACGTTGCGTCCTGCCGAGCGGAGTATTCGATAATCGTTCATTACATGTGGCCATCAGGTCCCTTGCTGGAGTAGCTACCATGGAGGGCAGAGGGCTGGGCCCCTCCATCGGATCTCATTCCGTTATCACGTTTTTACCTTTGTGTGAAACATTGTCTTGAGTAGTTACCCTTAACAGTGAATGTAGTCCCTCCTTTTCTTTACTGCTGACTATGTCCATTAGAGGACCATCGTAGTCAATATCAAATTGGTTGAAATCCACATTGAAATATATGACACTTCCTTGCGGCGCCATCTCTTCATTCAATGCGAGGTTCCAGCCGTTCTGGAAGGCAAAGATCAGCCTCTGTTCTGACATTTTTCTGCAGATGACAGGAAAAACGTTTGGCATGAACAAGAACAAAACAAAGTATTTATTAATGTAAAATTTAGTTTGTTTTGGTGAAGAGGATTATTCATTTTATGTGTAAGTTTCATTTAATTTAGTAGAATATTTAAATTTGAAAGTAGAAAAGAGAACGTGAGAAGTTCAAAAATTTTCTCAAAATTTTCGTTATATATGAGGTTAATCACAAAATTTGGACTCGGTCACAGATATTTGGCCACATAGATAACCCTAAAACAATCAAAGTTTCAAATTTTTAAAGCAAGCAGAGGCAAGTGACATTGAGCAGCATCAGGTTGCGTAATAAGTTTTTAGGTATCATCCATTTATTGGTAACATGGGTCTTTCTTTCTGGAAGTCCACTAACTGGTAGGCTCCTCCTGTATAGACCTTCTCAATGACAAATGGTTCCTCCCAAGTTGGCTCAAATTTTTCCCCTTTTTTGCGGCGTGCAAGAATAGGTCTTTTGAGCACAAGTACGAGGTCGCCAACTTTGAATGTCCTTGAGCGGACCAATTTGTTATGGGCTTGTACCATCTTCGCCTGGTAGAGCTCCAAATGTTGTTGGGATTCTAGTCATTTTCTCTCGAGATTCTCCAATTCTTCAAGTCTGAGTTTTACGCTTTCTTCTGTTGTGAGTTGGTTGGGAATGACAACTCAGAGAGATGGTGTTTGAACTTCTAACGCTAGTACGGCCTCGGCCCCATACACGAGCATATAGGGTGTACACTGAGTGGGGGTCCTGAAAGTCATCTGGTAGAACCACAAGGCTTCTAATATTTTTTTGTGCCAATCCCTTTTGTTTTCGACCAATTTTTTCTTCAAAATCTATACCAGTGTCTTGTTGAAAGCTTCAGCCAGACCTTTTGCTCTGGGATAGTAAATTGTAGAGTATCTCCAATCTATCTTATGTTTTCTGACAAAATTGTTGATTTTAGTACTTTTGAAAGTTGTCCCATTGTCAGAGATTACTCTTCGTGGTACTCTAAAATGGTAGACGATTTGGATTTTAAGAACTTGAAGGATGTGCTGTGCCGTAACCTCACGTAACGGTACTGTATCTGCCCATTTAGAGAAGTAATCTGTAGCGGCATGTATAAACTTGTGTCCTTTGGAAGATGGAGAGTGTATCAGACCTATTATGTCCACTCCCCAACACTCGAATGGCCACGAGGCAACAGTTGGATGCAACACATTTGGAGGCTGGTGTGAGACCACCCCATGCACTTGGCATTGGTGATATTTTCTGGTTGTATCCATGCAATCGGACATCAACGCTGGCCAATAATACCTGAGTCTTTCGATCTTCATTTTCATTTTTGGCCCTGACTGGTGAGCATTACACAATCTGACATGTACTTCTTTGACAATATTATGTGTCTCGGCTCTTCTCAAACACCGTAGCCACATTTGGTCGAATGATCTTTTGTAGAGAATATTTCCCACCATGGCATAAGACATAGCCCTTCTTGTGACGTGGTGCACCTCAGACTTGTCTTCTCGCAGCTTTCCAGTATGCATATATTCTATTAATGGCTTACACCAATCTTCGTTGATGTCCGCAACTGTATTTATTGTTTCTTCTTTTTCAATCTTGTGTAGAGTTTTGAAGTCATTTCGAGACAAAACTCGTCTTCCTTGAACCGTGACTTCGATGGAATCCTCCGGGGGACATGCCATTTTCTTAGCAAGTTTTACTAGAGCGTCGGCATAAGCATTATCTCCTTGAGGAATCCGGTGGAAAGTCACCTCAGGAATCTGCTCCAAGAGCTTCATTGTGTACTGATGGTACTCTGCTAGTCTTGGTTTCAGAATTCGATATTGTCCGGCGACCTGCTGGATGACAAGTTGAGAGACACCATAGATGGCAATCTTTGTTATATCCATTGAGATTGTCAATTCTAATCCAGTGATTAAAGCTTCATATTCTGCTTCATTGCTGGTGCACGGCTCTGTCAAGTGGTATGAGAACCTCATCATACCCTTATCTGGCGTAATAAAGATCAAACTGATCCCTGCTTTGCCTGGTATAACTATGCCTGATTCTTTATATATCCTAGCCGATGAAGCGCCATCGAAGTGCATTTCCCAGTGGTGCGCACTAGAAAATTCCGTTTGTAGTATTAGCTTGTCTAGTAACTTGTCGTTTATAGAGGACCCAGTTGATAGTGGGTGTACAGCGAGAAAGTCTGCTAGTATTTGTCCGTTTATAGCACGATGGGGAACAAATGTTATATCAAATTCCAATAAGATCATTGACCATCTTGCTAAATGTCTGGAGAGTGTTGGTCGGGTCATCAGATATTGTAATGGATTAACCTTCGAGATTAGGGTAATCTTATGAGAAAGCATGTAATGTCTAAGCTTTTGGGTGGCAAAAATTAAAGCTAGACAATGCTTCTCAATAGGTGGATACCTTATCTCCGTCGGTATTAGACGATGACTCAAATAGTAGAGCACATTTTCTTTACCCTCGTCCTTGACTTGGGCTAAGAGGGCTCCTAGAGAGTCATCTAAAGCCTTGGTATAAAGTATCAAATGTTTCCCTGAGATAACAGTTAGTAAGATAGGAGGTGTCATTAAATATTGTTTAACGTCCTGAACAGCCCGCTGGCATTTCTGTTCCCAAATAAATTTGGCGTCCATTTTAAATGATGCCGAGAAATGCTGACACCTACCTGAGAGATCAGAAATAAAGCGTCTTAGATATGCCAAATTCCCCTGGAAGGAACGTAGCTGTTTCAACATTTTAAGAGGGGGGCATTTCCAAGATAGCTTTAATCTTATCTGTGTCGATCTCGATTCCCCAATGACGGACAACGAATCCTAGAAATTTCCCAGAGGTAACGCCAAAGGCGCACTTTAAGGGATTCATTTTACGGTCACATCATCGTAACCGTTCAAACACAATCCTCAAATCATACAAATGGCCTATTTTCTATTTACTTTTGATGAACAAATCATCCACGAAGCATTCTTCTTGGTTGTGAATGAGGTCGTCAAAAATTTTTGTCATTGCACGCTAATATGTTGCTCCGGCGTTCTTTAGGCCGAACGACATCATTGTGTAGCAAAAAATTTCAATCAATTCTATAGGCTATAAGTGCTGCTTCCTCGGGAGCCATCTTGATTTGGTTGTATCCTGATGATCCATCCATGAAGGAGAAAATTTCATGTGTTGAAGCGATATCCACCATCATCTCTGGTATAGGTAGTGGAAACTCATCTTTTGGACATGTCTTGTTCAACTCTCTAAAGTCGACACAAACGCGGATCTGTCCATTTTTCTTCTTAATAGGTACAATATTGGCTAACCACATGAGGTATTGTTCTTCTTTAACAAAGTTGACGTCTATCGATTCCTTTAACATAGTGATGACTTGTTGTTCTATTTTGAGGCGCATTCTCCTGGGAGCTTGTTTTATTGGTGTTATATTTTTTCCCACCCCAAGTTTATGGACTGCGACCTCTACTGACAGTCCCGACATTTCATCGTAGCTACCTGCAAAGAAATCTTTGAATTTTGTTAAGTTTGACCAATTCTACAGATTCTTTGTCATCAAGTAGAGAACTTAAAAATGTAAGTCGGGGTCGTTCTTTAGTCCCGAGGTTAATCTCTTTCAATTCATCGACAGTAGATATAATTTCCTCCTCAAATTATGGCGAAGCATCTTCTATTAGTTGATCAGTTGAGTCATCCTGCACATCAAGACAATCCTCTTTTGACTTACTAGTAACAACCATGCAAAATTTAGAATCATCGACTGGTCCAACTGTACCAAATCTGAGACCCTCTTTTGAGTTGGGAGTTCGACCTTTAGCATTCCACAGTTTTTCAAAAAGTTGAAATTTATCTTTTGGCATTTGTTTTGGTAAGTGTTCCTGTTGAATTAACTTTTGAACAAAAGGCCTAACCAAAAGGCAATTCCATTAATTCATTAGAATCAACATCTAAATTTACATGTTTTTCAAGTTCAGTAGAGGTAGAAGCACGGTAAAATTTGATTTACTTTGAACCAACACTACAGACTTCCTTGACCTCTAAACTCTCGACCTTTTGAGGGAGAGTCGGAGTATGGGTCATAGTATTCACATAGTGGTTTATTCGATCAAACATTGTTTCATATTCATTCTTCTCTATATCTTCTAGGGATATCTCGTACTAAGGTTTCTTCTGCTTTATCATCATTATTTCATCTTCAGAACTATCTTCATCACCAATGTTGATAGTTAGCCTAGTCCGTTCAACAATTAAATTGATCTTTCCTGGTTCGCGTCCCCAGCCTCCACCTCGGGTGTAAGAACTAGAAGAACCTCCACCAACTCGTTGTAAGGGAGTGGTAGAAGGTTGTTGAAGTGGAGTTGTTTAGCCTCCTCTTTGTGATTCTTTTAAATCTTCATTTTTATTTGTCAAAATCTAGCTCGAGAAGATAGTCTTCTTTTGAGGCGCGTATTAGGTAGCATCTTCAAGGATTCCAACTTAATGTACTGAAAATGGTTGTAAATCTCCCTTGATGCAATTTTCTTGACCATTTTTGCGATATTTGATGCACTGGTGTAGAGATGATGGAACCATATTATGCTCATGAATCCATGGTCGACCCAATAGAGCGTTAAAGAGGTCTCGGCATCGATGATATGAAATTTAACGGTTGTTACGAGTTCTCCAACCTTCATAAGTATCGTAATTGATCTAAGGGCTCTTTCTCCCTTTTGAATGAATCCTCTTAACATCATTTTATCGGTTGTAAGCTCTTGAGCTTCAATATCAAAATAGGCCAATGTTCGTAGGCTCATCAAATTAAGAGATGCTCCAGGATCCACTAAAACTCTGGATAACACAAATCTATCGATGTTGACGGAGATGTAGAGCGGACGGTTATGGTCAGCGGTACCGAGCATTCATCTGTGAAGGTTACCCCTGATTGTTCTCTCAATGAACAAACTTCATCTGAGGATGTGCTAGCCAACTGAGCTAAGCAAATTTCTGGATCTAGCAAAGCTGTAACCAGAGACTCTCTCATCTCCTTTGACAGGATCAGAGCGTCGTAGATGCTTAATCGGGCCTTTGACAGGATCAGAGCGTCGTAGATGCTTAGTCGAGCAGGCAACTTCCTAAGATGAGCTATCTCGACAACTTCCTAAGATGAGCTAGCACGTTGTAGTCTACTTTGCATGATCCTCTAATTTTATCTTGATTATGTGGTTCTTCCACTGGCGGAAGTGAGGGTATCTGTTCTCGAGTCATTATCTGTTTTCCTTTGTCTATTGGAGCTGTTCTTGGTGGTAACACTTTTCTGCTCCTTAAGTTAACCTCTGTGACTTCTTCTTCTTGAGATATCATTGTTGAATCTTCTGGTGTCTCTTCCTCTCCATCAAAAAGATCTAAGCTGATGGCAAGTGGTGTACCATGACGCTCGAGAGTTGGTTCTTTGTTATCGATGTTGTCGTAAGCGATATCATTAAGTTATTCTTTGGACTTGACAACTACTTCATTAAACTTGAGTACAATTTTAGGATCATTTTGGGGATCAAGATCGATGCTAGATCGGTCATAATCAGTTATGTTATCACCAAAAATAGTAAAAATGTAGCTGAAATCACAATCATTATATTCATAAGACCCCAGAGGGATAAAAAGATAATCATACAAAGTCAAAGGGTCGAGGATTTTATTTCCCAAATCCGAGACAACCAATCTAGTAGAGGCAGCCCCTATCCTACCCCCCCATGCTATCAATCTTCACAATGACGCTTTTCTTCTTCTTGTTCTTTATCCTTGACGATGACGAATTTTCTAGCAAAACCTTCATCTCGGGCTCGGTATGTTGCGGACTCTGAATGGAGGCTTGTTTTGATGCAGACTATAACTTGTTTTGTATCTTCTTGGACAATCTGCTCCAGACCTCATTCCATCCTTCTTCAGTATTTGTAAGACTGGATCTTGTTCAGTATCTTCTTGGATGATCTGCTCCATACCTCATTCCATTCTTCTTTGGTATTTGTAGAAGCTTGTTTTGATGAATCCTGTATGTGATTAAGGACCCTCTTGAGTTCATCCCAAGTTGTACTCCATCCGTCCACTCCAGCATACTGATCAATTAAGGAGATTGACTCAGCTGAAATCATGTTTATGGAACCTTTTTCAGGTTATTTTAAAATATTCTTTCGGGATTGTAATGTTCTCTTCCTTGAGGTTCTTCTCGAGCCAGTCCTTAAAGACGAAACACTTGTTTATAATGTGGCCAAGCAACCGGTGGTATGGGCAATAATTTCGTTCATTCTTTTTATCCACCTCTTTCGGTTTCTTTAGATCAGGTAGTTTGAATTCTGGTTTCTTCACCAGGCTTTTGAATATTTTAGGTACAGCTTCATCTTTGAAGGAATACACAACTTTCTGTCGCTCTAGCAGGGATATTCTTTTACCCGCTGTTTGAGGTGATCCCTCATGAGGCGGTCGCTGGTTGGATTGACTGCTCTATTTTTTAGAGTACTGTGACGAAGACTGGCGATGCTCTTCTGCATATATCTTTATCGGCTGCTTTCCTTTGTCGATAGTTGCGACTACTCCAGATTTCTTTTCGAACACCCTGGTCACCTTAGCCTTTTCATGTGGCTCCATGTTCTTCATTTCTTCTTGAAGACTGATGGCTTTACTGAGTAGCTTCTTGAAGGATTTGATGGAGAGTCCCTTGAGCATGAAAGCTACTGGCCCATGAATGCCATTATAGAGAAGTTATTAAAGAAATATCATATAAATCATATGATTGCTACTGCATATCATCCTCAGACAAGTGGTTTGACTAAATTATTCAATCAGAAAATTAAAATATTTATGGAAAAATCTGTGAATCTAAAAAAAATGGATTTGTCAGTCAAACTTGACTATGCTTTGTGGGCTAATAGGACTGCATATAAAACTCTTATAGGAATGTCCCCATGTAGGCTAATATTTAGGAAAGCTTGTCACTTATCAGTTAAACTTGAGCATAAAGCAAACTAGGTTATTAATGAGTTCAATTATAATTTAAAAGATGCTGGTGAGAATAGATTATTACAATTAAATGAGCTTGAAGAGCAAAAGAATGAATCTTATGAGAGTGCTAAGATTTATAAGGAAAAGATGAAAATGTGGCATGATCGAAAGATTCTTACTAAAAATTTTTAGCCAGGGCAACAAGTTTTGCTATTTAATGCAAGTTAAGATTATTTCCAAGCAAACATAACTCCAGGTGGATGGGCCCATTTGTTGTGATAAAAGTTTATCCTTATGGAGCTGTGGATATTAAAGTTCCTAATTTTGAGAAAACTTTTAAAGTCAATGGATATAGACTGAAACCTTATTATATAGGGGATCAGCATAAATATAATGATGGAATGATGTTGGGTCAACCAGAACGAGCACTGGTTACATCGGGCTGACGATGTAAAACCAAGCGCTTTGTGGGAGGTATCCCATAGTTATCAGTGTGTTTTTGCTTTGATTGTTGTTTTGAGTCTGATTAAGAAATTTAGGGTAGTACTTTTGAGTTTATTATGTGCTAGTAATGATTTTTAAACTTTATTTAGTGACCTAGACATGTTAGAATGAGAATTTGGACGTTAAGTTGACTGGTGCAAAAATGTGCACTGGCGCTTAAGCGCCAGATCCGATGCTTCATTGCGACAATTTAATCACATTTGAAAATTTTGATTTCTAGAAGGTGTAACTGCAATTTAGTTAGAATAAACGTGTCTTGGCAATTTTTAGTCATGCCTAGAAGTTATGAGGGGGAATTAGGCTGATAAATAGAAAGGGTTTGTGAAGGAATTTCACCCCGGATTATTTTTAGCCTTAAAAGTCTAAGAAATAGAAATATTTAGAGAAAATTTCTTCATGGGAGATGAATTTGAAGAAGGAAGAAGCCATGAGGAAGATGTTCATTAGTCAAAGTGCACAGGAAATGTATAACGGTTTCTTAATCGTTAGTATTGAAGGGATATCTGAGAAGATGAACCAGATAGACAATACTATATATGTATTAGAGGCTAAGGTGCTTGAATTGCATGCTCATCTATAACATATTGGGTGGCAAATTAAGATGCAATTCAAAGAGGAAGCAGATAAGGCGATGTTCCTTAAGAAAAAGTGGATCGAAGATGATAGTATTAGAGTTCATCACCACCGTCCATTTTATCAACTCTATATTCCTGGAGAGACTACTGAGAGACAAGAATTCGTTCCTTCTAATGAAGTGTGGCACTAAGTTAAGTGTTATGAATTGGATGTTTGGAGTCATGTTTTTAAGTGTGTTAGTGTTTATGTCTTGAGTTTAGTGCTTGTCTCACTTATGTGTTTAATTGTAAATGTTTGTTAAGTGTTTTGTACATAGGGAAAGATTTTTCATCCAAGACTATTTAGAGAGAGAACTAAGAGATAAATGTGTTTGTATATGTTTGTGAATTATATAAGTTTGTTTTTGTGAAAATTTGTGTTATTTTTAGCCTCGAATTGAATTAATTATTATGGAGAATTTTGAGAGAGAAGGGAGTTATATGAAGTTGAAATAGTAACTTAAGTGCTATGAGACCATTTAGGGGTGGTTTACTTAGGCCAATAGTGCATTTTACTTGAATTTAAAAATTTCAAAAATTGTGCACTGGCACCTAAGCGCCACTTACCCGCGCTTAAGTGCTGGATCACGAAAACCAATTCTCGAACGGTTAAAAGTGAATTTTTCGTCCAAAAATGCCATTTCTAATGCCTCTTATCATCTTCTCCAACTTGAGTTCATGATTTTAAGGGCTAGGGAAAGAAAAATTTGGAGATTTCTTGGTGGAATCAAGTGAGATTTTATAGATCCAAGTTCCTTGAGGTAAGAGCTATACTTCTATGCACAAAAATAGGATTTTCACTATTTTTAAGCACATTTGGAAGATTTCAAAAATTTACTATTCATGGTGAAAAGTGAAGAAAAATCTATGTAAATTGCTTAGGAAGTTTAGTTAGTGCTTTTGAATGTTTAGTTTAGCGATTTAAACTTGATTTTTAAAGTTATTTTTGGAAATTATCAAATTTGTAGAATGACACAAAGAATGAAAATGAGCATAGGAAAGAGCCTATTTGATTCGAGCAAATTTGTCTGTTCGAATGCTCAGGATCGATATAGTGACGCTCTAAAGTCACGAAAATTGATTTAGGAGTGATCTTTTAAGAGAACAGGTGGAGAAGTGGAAGACCTGATAGTCCGCCGACAGTGGGAACAGTTTTGTTGTTTCTATGTTGTCACTGTAACTTTTGTTGTAAGGGAGTTTTATGTAAATATCCTAGAGGCTGAGGACGATCAAGTTATGGTTCGAGAGAAGTTGGTACCTTTTACTCTAGAGGTAATAAACTTGTTTTACCATTTACCATGGAGACTTTATGTTTTTATGGGAATTATAGTCCTACGGAAGTGAAATTGGACGAGATCGTATCTTATTTGACTGTTGGAAGAGGACTTTAGAAGATTACAAATGAGAGGAGAGTAAATTTTCTAACGTCAAAGTTGTGTGCACCATCAAAAGCTTGGCACTATTTTATATCTGCTCATTTGCTTCCTACAAACAATCTCAGTGAAGTGACCAGAGAGAGAGCGATGTTGAATTATTGTATTCAACAGGGAAAGCCCATTAACATAGGGGCTTTGATCTATCACACTATAATCAGTTTAGCTGTTGTTGCTACTACTAAATTATGGGATTTGCTTCCTTGATATTTTCTTTATGCAAGCAGGCTGGAGGAAAGTATGATAGTTGGGAGGAAGTTTTGTTGCCTCTAAAGTCCATTACAAAAGTGAATGTGAAGACTTATTTGGAGCATTCCATTTTTTCCTGGAGAGGAGGATTTTCTAGGAGTTATGGATTAGAGATGTCTGTTGCATCCACCTCTGCTACATCTTCATTAAGACCATCTGCTTCACGTGCTTCCACATCTTGAGTTAAGTCAACTGAGACTCAAGAGCAGTTCTTACAGAAGATGATGACTCATATCCACTTTACCGCTGATAAAGTTAAAAATCTAGAACATTTTGCTAAGCATACAAATAGGTATAATAGGAGAAAGAGTGACTTTGAGGATCAATTATACCCAGCTTTGGAGGGCCTGATTAGAGGTGACCCAGGAGTAGTGTTTCATTAATATCCTCATTATCCTTACTATGAGCCTAAAGAAAAATGTTATAGTGGCGATTCTGAGAGTGGAGAGGAGTAGAGATGCGAGATGATGTGTTGGACTTGATTTAGTTTGATGTATTGTTATGTGTGTTTTGTTATGGACTCTGTGATGTAGTACTACTACAGATGCAGTTATGTGATGTTATGGACTATGTTTTATGTTGTGTTTTGAATTTTATGTTCTATTGTTGTTGTGATTATTGTGTTAGATAGTATTTTGTTATTAAAATTTTAGGGTAGTAACTGTTTTTGTTTTCAGTACTGTGGATTGGTTAGTTTTGAACTTAACTTAATTCCATGTCTTTTTTTTAAGTTAAAAATCTTGCTGTCTAAGATCTTAATTTTAAATTTCAGAAACTGCTAACCTGTATTTTTCTTTAATCATGTTAGTGTGTTGTTTTCTTTTATACCCATGGTTTAGAAGTCTATTGAATCTCTACAAGTTAAACTGAAATAAAACGGTAGAAAATTTGATCAAAATTAATTTTACTCTTGTCTTTAGTTTTATACTTGTATAATTATGATGCAAAAATTCTTGGTAGCATGTTATTTCAATTTTCAAACCTGCCTATATAATTATCTGATGCTAAACTGTTTAATTTGTTAAAAAAAATTAAGATGGGGGAGGGATGAAAAACATTTTCAAAACTTGAGTTTTATTTGTTCTCAAATGAACTACAAAAGAATTTGAATTTTAAAGGAAAATTGATTATGTATATGAAGTTATATTAGGGAAGTAAAATTTGATTTTAGAAATGAGTAACAAAATTTAGTTAAAATTTGAAGTAATGAAGAAAAACTTTAAGTTAAAAATTTTTAGTATAGAAAATTATTAATAAAAGTGACTGTCTTTAGTAAGAAAAATTGTATTTTTGAAAAATTTAGATAATTTAGACTTCTATTTTTAATACTTAAATTTCTTTTATTAAAATGATTTTCAAAACTATTAATATATTTATAAGTAAAAGTTTTATATCAAGACTTTACTTTAGGAAAAGAGAAGTGGATTTCAATATCATTAAAGGTCTATCCAGATATAGTAATCCTTGTCTCAAAAAGAAAAAAAAGAAAAAAAAAAGAAAAAGAAAAAGAAAAAGAAAAAGAAAAAAAAAAGAAAAGAAAAGAAAAAAAAATAGAAAAAGAACAAAATGTAAGGGAGGAGTAGCATGAGGATTAGTGCCTAATCAAAGATTGGTTCTACATTTAATCTTTTTAAAGTATAAGACTTCATAAAATCTTAAGCTTATAAATATAATATAGTAAGTAAAATTATTTTCAATAAAATTTTTAAGTAGAGAAAATAAAATAACTAAAATCTAAATTTAGAGAATTTACATTATTTCTGAATTAGATAGGAACTCATATTTCATATTTCTTAATATGAAAAATTTTCAAACTTTAATTTGGTCTCATTTACTATTTATTTTTTCTAAATTGGACTATTATATTTCTAAATATAAATTTTATTAACTACTAAAGAAACTCATATACCTATCATACATATTTGGTTTTTAAAGATTTAAGTGTCACTTGAGGACAAGTAATATTTCAAGTTTGGGGGATTTTGATACACCTAAAATATAGAGCATTTTTAGACACATTTTCATAACCTATTTTTGAGATATGCATACAAGTAAAAAATGGAAAAAATGCTTAAAGGAGTGAAAAAGGATTAAATTTGGAGCAAAAAGGTGAAAATTTATGCAAAAGAGTTTTGGCGCCTAAGCGTCAGATCCGTCCCTTAAGCGTCGGTTAAACAGAGAAGTTCACGCGTAAGAGTTGAGACCCCGTGCTTAAGCGCTTGTGGCAGCTACTAGACGAGTAAAATCAGTTTTAACAAATTTCGTAGAGGTTATTGTATCACCCATTGGCTTAATAGGTGAATGTAATCACCATTGACAAAAATTATCATGAAAGGATGCGTCTCTTGGGCAAATACATCAAATCAAGACGCATTTTGAAGAGATCCCAAGGCACCTCTTCGAAAACTGTAAAAGAAACAAGAGAGGACTTAGAAATTAGTCTTGAAAATATTGGCAAGTTTTGAAAGTTCTTCTCTGGGGACTTAGTTTGGAGAGATTTTCAAGAACCACCTTTTATTTACTTTATCCTTTTTGTTGTTTTATTTTGAGTTATTGTAAAAAAGAAGTGATTCAAAGGAACTTCAAGGAACTTCAGGATTTTGGTGGAGGACTTGCGAAAAGTTTTTATTTTTTTTGTTTTAGACTACTTTTAGTTTTAATCCAGACATGTTGTTGATTTGACAATGATTTCTTCTTTTAAACTAAAGTGTGGTTTTGTTTTCTCCATGGATTTTGAGTAGTTTTCTTTATCTTTCTTCTTAAAATGATAAGTAATTAAGTTTTGGATGGAAGTTGTGGAGAGTATTGATCTTTAATGTTGGAAGAAGTTGTGATAATTTAAATACATGCACTTCATTTACTTCTTTATTTGGCCAATCCTGATGTTAAAATTTGTTGTGAGAACATGTAAGAATTGGGCTGGTGTTATCTCAATCAACAATTGGAAAAAATCACATAGGTTGTATGAATGAGACTGTAGTTGATATGATTGAGTGCAAATAAATAAAGAAATATTCATTGAAGGCTGTAAAGTTAGAGAACTTTAAAGTAATAACTTAAAACCCTCAACTTGGTTTATTGTTTTATGTTCTGATACGAGATGTTAGCCACTAGGTGGAGGGAATCAAGAGAGCTCTAGAGAGAGAGCTAGTATCTTCCTTGCCTAGCCGGTCTTCAAAACTATTCAAAATGTAAATTAGTCAATGTTCTTTATAGTATCTCTAGTAAGGGTAAAGAATAGTATTGCTCCTATTTTGCACAACACAATTTGTATACTTCCACAACAGAATTCCTATATTTATTACTAATTAATGATAAGAAGAAAGATATTTACATATTAAGTACTTTTCCTCTAAAAAAAACTTTAGTTATCTTTTTAAGTTGTTACTATTTCGTTAAAATATCGAAAAAACCAAAAATATTTAAATTTTAAATTTCTACAAAAATCATTTGTAGTTTAAGTAATTATCTTTTTAAAAATAGAAAAACATTCTAAAAAGTGCATATTGCATAATCTTCTCTGTGTGTTTGATATTCCGGTCTTAATCAAAAAGTCTTAAATTACTTAATAACGATACGTACACTTGCGTAGTATCCCAATATAAATATATATAAATTAAAAAGTTAAATTCCTATTTTTCTTCAGGATCAAGTTTTGGCTTTTGTTGCAAAATAAGGAAATATAAATGAAAAATACCATCAAAACTATTGTTATACTATGCATAAGCATTAAGTCGTGATCACTCTTCACTCCCGATGCTATCGTGACCGGTGTGATCGATTTCTTCTTCATTCTCGTTAATGGATTCATCAGACTTCAGTACGATTTGAGGATCGGTTTATGAATCAAGATCAGAGTTAGATAGAGCAATGTCAGTTATGTTATCTCTAGAAATAGTTAAAATGTAGTTGAAACCATAATCATTATATTCATAGTACCCCTGTGGGGCAAAAAGATAATCATACATGGTCAAGGGTTCGAGGATTTTCTTCCCCGAATATGAGACAACCAATCTAACAGAGGCAGCCCCTATCGTATCCCTCGTGTTATTGGTCTTCACGATGTCATTCTTTTCATTCTCTTCTGTTTGCGGTGATTTCTCTAACAAAATTTCCAACTTGGGCTAAGTAGGTTGTAGACTCTAAACGACTACCTGTACTGAAGTAGTCTGAATCTAATCTAGATTTTCTTAGGTGATTTAATCCAAACCTTACTCCATCCATCTTTCTTTGAGTATGGATCTATCGGAGCGATTGACTTGGCCAATATCATATTTAGAAAACCTTTTTCAGGTTCTTATAAATATTCTTTTGGGATTTTTATGTTCCCTTCTTTAAAATTTTTCTTGAGGCAATCCTTGAAGACGAAAAACTCCTCTGTAGGATGTCTAAGCATCCTGTGGTGTGGGTAATAATTCGACTAATCTTCTTTATCAACTTCCTCATGTTTCTTTGGATCTGACAATCTGAACTTAAGCTTCTTTATTACAATTTTGAACATTTTGGGAACAATATCATCTTTCAAGTAATATACTGCTTTCTTTCATTCCAAAATGGTCCTACCCCTCTTATTTTTTGTTCGATATGATCCCACTTGATGAGACTGCTGCTACACTGGCCATGTTATTGTGTTCCTTGCTGAGCATGTTGTGATGACAACTGGGAACCTTGACGAGAGTTTTTTGCCTATATCTTCATTGGTTGCTTTCCCTTCTCAACTGTTGCCACTGTCTCAGACTTCTTCTCAAATATTTGGGTTGCTATGATCTTTTTTGATTTCACTTGAGAATCTATGTGTTTAACTTCTTCTTACAGATTGCTAGCTTTGCTAAGCAGTTTCTCGAAGGACTTGATGGTGAGTCCCTTAAGCATGAAAGCTACTGGCCCATGGATGTTTTTGAGTAGAATCTTAATTGCATGATGTTCTTGTAGTTGAGGTCTGCATTTTATGCTAAAGTCTCTCCACCACAAAATATAATCTACTAGAGTCTTGTTAGGCATTTGCTTCTCTACTATAAGATCTCTAATAGAAACATGATGTTGTGCTCCATCAAATCCTTTCACGAACAACTATTCTAACTCTGTGAATGTCTTGACCGATCTACTGGGTAGCTCAACAAACCAATCAAATGCAATTCCTGAAAGGCTCCTGACAAACTGCTAGAAAAGCAGGGCTTCGTTACCTGCAGTATTACCACAATTGGCTCAGAAATGTGCTATGTGGTATCTGAGATTTCCAGTTTTGTCAAATATCATAAAGTTTAGTGACACAAAACCTTTAGGGTAGGGTAAGACATGAAACACCTCTGGATAGGGTCTAGCCTTTAAAATCAATGCACCACACTTAGATTGGGCTAAGGCATCCCGAACTTGTTTGACCATTTGTTTAAATTCCTTCTCTAATATGACACTTAGTGGAGAATCTTTCTTCTGTTGATCATCTCTGTTAGCCAAGAAAGCTTTTCTTCTTTCATCGGTGATATGTACAATCTCTGGCTGATTGATTTCTGAAAAAGCTAACTGTTGTGCTTGAGACTGTCTCTGAAAAGTAGCCATGGAAGCCATGGAAGTGGCCATCTCTTCCATCCTTTTCTCCATTTGGTTGATCTGCTCATCCCTTAGTAGAACAATCCTACATAAATCATTTGTGATGTTCCCTTCCAAGAAGTGTTGGGTGTCACGTACAGATGCGGTGGATCTGGTTTTGATGACATGAATATCGATGAATTCCTCATCGAGATAGTTGTTAAAGTGAAAATACTCATCATCATCATCAACGGAAACCCCATGTTCTCAAGCTAACTAAAAAATCTCAACTCAGAGCTTCTCAAATTTTTCTTCGATTATTAATTCTTGTATCATCTTAAGATCTAGGGACTCTACTAAACATCCTCCATTTTTTTGCATCCAACTTGGTATCAATAGCTACGAGGATGTCAGATACTTCAGACCCTTGCTTCATTCGATGTTTTTGCCTTGCGGGCTCACCGAATTGTATCGGTACGGCAACCTTAGTTACCCATACATTTTTCTTCGACACTGATGCCTTGAGATGGGGTGTCTCAACAAAGGCATTGGCATTTTGAAGAGAGGTATTCTCCCCATGGTGCGGACCAAATACAATAACAGATAACTTCTTCACTTTTTCCTTTAGAACTTTAGAAACATCTTTATAACTGATAACTAGTACAACTCTTGGAGCCAGACATGACTTAATCGATCGATGGCTTGCGAGGTTTGGAGCAGTGATAGAATAATCGATGGTGATGATGGTAGTAAAAATCTTGCTTCACAAGCGGAACCTAATGAGAATGCGAGTAGGCAAAGTTTCAGTTGATCTTTGAGATCATCTAACAGATTTGAGATCTCTTAAAATTTCCTTCTTCATGTGAGGGGATATTGCACATCCAATTCTTTTAAGTAATTCACTGACTGAATAAGCCTATTTGGCAGCTAATCTCTGGAACACTGTACTAACTCGAGTTATAGAAGCAGGCTTCTTCCTCTCCCTACCAAGTCCATGGATGACGGTAAAGTATCAGCAATCTTATGGACACTTTCGTACCCATTGGTGTCTATTATGGGTTGGAACCTACTCCCTCACAGAAATGAATAAGTTTCTAGCAATCCTAGTTCCTCCCGGTGAGGAATTTCCTTAACAGACATTTCTTCAGAAAACCAGGCTTTAGTAGCCCTCCAAATCTTTTAGCTTTGGTTTCTTCTTTGTGACCGAGTTAATGGTGCAGTCCTCAAACTTGATCTAATTTCAAACACTGATGGCGGGATGGTGAATCCTTTGGTTGTATCTTCAACGATCATGACCTCTATTCCCTTAGCAAAGATGGGAACAATAGGATTAATAGGTGTTGCGGCAGCAGTCTTTACCTTCCTTTAATAAGGGAGATCCTGAGGACAGTTCAGGATGAACTCAGCTGGCGGCTCCTGAACTTTCAGAGCGGTAACTTTCATTACGATAAAGGGAGCCTTCTCGAGGATGACCTTGAGATCTTCAAATCTGACTCCGAACTTGATGGTGGGGGCGACATTGTGGGCATCATGCCTCGTCAGCAGGTTCAATGAGAAGGTGAGCGTAAGGAATACCATTGTAGTAGCTTCAAAAGAAATCTCTGGGGTTAGTTATTTGGCCAATACCTCATAATTCTATTGCGAGCACTAAAAATTAATAAAGGTCGATCTATAGACTGGGCAAGTCTTTTATTTTAGTTTTAGTTTGTTAAAAAAAATATTTTAGAATTTATTAAAAGTAACTGTAAAAAAAGGAGAATTTAATTAATTACATAAATAAGATTTAAAGAGCATGCACAACACGGCACAATTTAATTTTACTTGCAAAGTAGCAAACCAAACTCGAAAAGGAAAGTGAAGCTTAGGACCCAATGCGGTACCATCTTTACAACACACAATGCTCAGGAGGAACTAATCCACCAACACACCTATTGGGGGTCCTATCCCACACGAAGATAAAGTCTTAATAAACTTTTGAAACCTCTTAGTTTAAAGGTGCTTGAACAGATGGTCCTGAAGTCCAAAAGTGTTGACCGTACTTACCCAAGAAAGAAATGGGTGAAGCATGCTAATGGAAGTAGGGTAATTTGATCCATAAGGTACACGGACACAGTACTAATGTAGGAAGAAAAGATTCCCTGATTTAAATGGAAAGAGAAACTATTCCCCAACAGAGTCGCCAAAAGCTGGCCGACACTACTTTAGGGGGGACATTTAATTTATATATATATATGTAGGTCACCAGAATCAAAATTTTGTCGCTCGCTTCGGAGGGACATTTAATTTATATATATATATATATTTAAAAAATATGAAATCAAACTGATTTCATATCTTTCATAGTTTAAATGAAAGAGCACTACACCTGAAGCTATGCATCTATCCCGAAAGATAAACACAAGACTTGAGGATGAGACTCGATAAAATAAACTAAGAAATATATGACATCTATTTGGTCTGTGGAACCATATTATTATAAGCTAACAAGTTCCCCTATTTAATATGAAGCTTTAAATAGGGTTTTTATTAAGTTGGGTTCTTAAAAGTTTCTTATCAAGGCAAGCCCTTATAGTTAATTACATCTTAGACAACTGAAGTCGCCTAAAAAAACTCTTGATAAAAATCAAAGCATATTGTCTTTAAGAAGTTCAAACGAAAAGGCTTTTCAATGAGATCGAACAAGGAGGTGTGAATAGGAAATGACTCAAATTTGAAACATTATCATAGAATCCAAAGAAAGAGAGACTAAGGGATATCTCAGATTCTGAGAAGAACCTCGGTGACTTCCCAGGCTGCCCTATGGTTTGGCTTCAATTTAGAGCAGAAATATTTGAACATTTCATCTCGTCAGTTTTATTAATTGAGGCTTACATTCTTATGAAATGATCATACGAATGACCTGGAAGATATGAGGATTTAGGTTATGACAAACGACAACCTCAGAATCCTAAAGCAAGTTAGGGTTATATAGAAAGCCATAAAAAGGTCTAAAGAGAAGTTGAGAACTCACGTTACACTAGGCAAACAACCTCAAAATCCTAGGGTT
Source organism: Phalaenopsis hybrid cultivar (assembly GCA_002079205.1). NCBI lineage: Eukaryota > Viridiplantae > Streptophyta > Magnoliopsida > Asparagales > Orchidaceae > Phalaenopsis > Phalaenopsis hybrid cultivar. Next base: position 41,008 of record JXCR01048701.1, on the reverse strand, counting down.
TGTTGTTTAATTTAAAAAAAATGGTTTAGCTGGTGTAGACATGTTTTGCTATTGAAGACGGTCGTGCTGACTCACAATGCTAGCTCCAAGCTCCTCATCATGGTGAGTTTAAGTTTTCTAATGTGTCAAGTTTTGATGTCAAATTAATTGTTTTTTAAGGTTATAGTTATTTAAATATTATGAGGGATGCAAAAGTTAATTAGAGCAACACTAGTTAGGATCCTACGATTCCCTTAAACCGACACCACTATTTTCTTTTAGGTTCACTTAGTCCAAATGACTATACTAAACATAAATCAATGAGTTCCATACTTTCATTTAGACTGTAGGAAATCTCATTAGCAACCGTAGGTTGCCTCCTCCGAGGGATTTTTGATCACCGATAGTGACATCTTAATTTAGTTGCAATATTTGTTTTGTTTTATTTGTGATTAAATTTTGAGTTGTCTTATATTTAGAATGTTGTTACGGTAAATTTTATCTTGTTTAATTTTTAGTTTTGGTTTTGACATGTAGAGTGACTTTAAGCAAGAAAGCAAGAGACAAAAGGTAAGAAAAATTAAATGCAATAACTTAAAAGCGTACTTGCCAATCCTTCTCGCTCCTCCACCTGAAAGGATAACTTTGGAAATATGTATATAATTTTTCCAATAAATTGAAATTGCAGGAGTAGACAAAGTTATAGCTACCAAACCCCAAGTTAGGACTTTATTGAGTCTCGAAAGCTCTTAGGGGATGATTTTAAAATAAAATACAGCAAGTTCAATTCGTCCTTCAAAATATTCAAGAGGTTTCAAAGTGCTCTGAGCATGACCCTGAACCACTTTAAAAATTTCTTGAAATATTCTGAGTTCATTTTGAACTTATCATATCATTAAATTAATCATCCAAGGTTAAGCTAAGGTTATCCCATTGCTCAAGGAAACTTGATGTTCTTCTTATCTCAAGGCTAGGACACTCCATTAGTCAATCGATATTTCATTTAAGAGTTATGTGGATGGGTGCCCTTATGGCAAATTTAGGTAAGTAAAGGTTTTAGTTTCCAAAGTTAAAATTGGGCTTGTAGTGTAAAGAGGTTTTAATCATCGGTCATGTTGTCTTCTAAATCCAATCAAATGAGTTTGAATGCCAAGCCTAGGTCACTATCAAGCCTTGCACAATTATAATAGGCGAAATAATAATTAAAAAAATTTCAATTTAAATGTCATGCATTCTTTTTGAAAGATCACATTATCATCAATCATGTGCTTAAAATTAATCGAATATTATCTTCCTAACTCAAACCCATCACCTGAGAATCATTTAATTTTGGTTAACTTCCAAGCCTTGATAATCATGGAAATTACAATTTTGTTCTTATTATGGAAAAGTGGCAAGTGAGTTTGTACTTTTTAATCCCATTGTATTTCAATCATCCAAAAGTGTTTATTAGGATCAAAGTTACTCATTTTCCCTTTGATTAATCCTAAATTTTGATTTAAGGCACCAAAATCTAAAGTTACCCCTTTGCCTTTGGGGCTCTTCAACTCATAACTCATTAATCAGAATTTAAACGACTTTAAAAATTTAAAGTATCCCATCCATGGGTTAATTAAAACATCGTAGGAGAGAATGTGGGTTTTTAAAATTTTAATTTAATTTAAATAATTATTTAAAGTTAAAAAGTAGAATTTTCAAAGTTAATTTTTACTTAACTATCCAAAATAAATTTTATATTCATGAGAAAATTATTAGAGGTCCCCTTACATCATGGAAACACTTAGACAAAATTTCATGATTTTTTGAATTAAATTCCTATCATTATTATTTAATTATGAATCAATTTTAATGATTAAATTAAATGTAAAATAATGTTTTAATTAACACTTTTTTTTATTTTTTTATAAAACCTCTCTTAGTTTAGAGAACTCATAGAAAAATTTTTGTATTTTTATGACTTTTTTTTATTTATTATAATTATTTTAATGGAAAAATAAGGAAAATTCATTTATAACCTTTTAAAATTTTATTTTAACTTAGAAAAATTAGGAAAAATATCCTAATAAGTTCTAAGTGATCGGGAAATAATTAGGCACATTTTAAAATACTTTTGTATTTTGGAATTTCTAATTATTTGTAATTATTTTTAATTTGAAATATAGCTAAAAAATAAAGTATTTTATCAAAATAACTCTAATTTTTCCTAAGTGTTATGTATCAGAAGGAACTCAGAAAACCACTTTTCATAATTTTCCTAAGTGTACCTAATTTAATATAATTATTTTTGAACAAAAATATAAGGTTTTTTAGAAAATCAACTTCAGTGCTCAAACCTAGTCAAATAATTTTTAAATTTTTACAGTAGGTAAACATGATTTTTACACATAGTGTGGAATTGATTTTATTAATTTTTTATTAGTATTTAACTTACATAAATTAAAGTAAGATATATACATTTAACTAATAATAGAAATATGCAAAATAAATCAAATCATCAAGATATTTAAAGTGATGGATGGAAGTTCTAGAGACTATTAATCTTCAAAGTTGGAAGAAGTTGTGATGATTTAAATCCATGTACTTCAGTTACTTCTTGTTTTAGCTAATCTAGATGTTAAAATTTGTTATGAGAACATGTAAGAACTGGGCTGGTATTGTCTCAACCAACAATTGAAAAGAATCACATAAATTGTATGAATGAGACTGTAGTTCCGATTGAGTGCAAATAAATAGGGAAATATTCATTGAAGGGTGTAGAGTTAGAGGACTTTAAAGAGATAACTTAAAGGCACCAACTTGGTTAATTATTTTAGGTTCTGATACGAGATATTAGCCCCCATGTGGAGGGAATCAAGGGAACTCTAGAGTGAGAGCTAGTATCTTCTTGCCTAGCCGGTCTTCAGAACTATTCAAACTTTAAATTAGCCAATATTCTTTATAGCATCTCTAGTAAGGGTAAATAGGTTATGATACGAGATGTTAGCCCCCAGGTGGAGGGAATTAATGGAACTCTAGAGTGAGAGATGGTATCTTCCCTACCTATTAGCCTTGAGGTGGAGAGAATCGAGGGAACTCTAGAGTGAGAGCTAGTATCTTCCCTGCCTAGCGGTCTTCAAAACTATTCAAACTTTAAATTAGCCAATGTTCTTTATAGCATCTCTAGTAAGGGCAAAGATTATTATTGCTCATATTTGGCACAACACAATATGCATACTTCCACAATAAAATTCCTTTACTTACTACTGATTCATGATAAGGAGAAAGATATTTTCATATTTAGTGCTTTTCTTGTACAAAAAAAAACTCAAGTTATCTTTTTAAGTTTATTCTATTTTTGTCAAAATATTAAAATTACCAAAAAAAGTTATACTTTTTTTATTACGAAAACGTCCTTAGTTTAAATAATTATCTTTTTAAAAATGGAAAGTTTTTCAAATAATGTATATTGCATATCTTTCCTGTGGGTTCGATATTCAGGTCTCAATAAAAAAAGTCTTATATTACATGATAACGATACGTATACTTACATAGTTTCCCAATATATATAAATTTAAAGTTAAATTCTTATTTTTGCTCAAGATCGAGTTTTTGGTGTTGTTGCAAAACAAGGAAATTTAAGTGAAGAATATAATCAGAATTATTGTTATACCGTTGCATATAAGCAGTTTCAGGATCACTCTGCTATTTGACGCCGGCAGCCACCTCAGCTGCCACACGGCCCGCCTTTTCGCACCAAAAGTTGGTTCGGCTTAATCTCCCCATCCATCAGATAAATGTGTGATCAGATGGCTTCGCATTATCGTCCCTAAATGAACTAACCCGAGAACCGTTCACATTAAAACCTTAAGATCTTCGTCTAAACTTAACCAAATTGCATAGGGTTTATTTATAAACTTTGGGGTGGAGCTCAAGGCCAATTAATTGGTGTAATAAGCTGCTTATGTTAATGGTAGAAGAGCTCCAACGTGTAATTAGGGTTAGAAAACTTGGATAAATTCAATTGGGTTTGAATTTGGTGAGGTGGCTCTCAGTTTTGGGGTTTTCCGGTGACTAGGGTGGCTTTCCAGAGTAGTGTAGGTAGTCAGGTGGTTAGGTGAGCCAGTGAGGGGGTTAATTATGATTAAACTTTAATGGTTTGGTATGATGGTGGAGATGTTTTGGTTTAGACCCAAAAAATAGGATGAAATACCTTAATTTAGGGAACCATTGGTCCATAGCTTCCCTTGGATGGTTCAAGCGAGTTTGGCTTGGTCCAAAGGATGCGCAAAGTGGTTGTGGTGGTCTTTGGTTGGCCAATTTGGCTTAGTTAAGTTAAATTTGGTGAAAGGGTCCATATGAAGTTGGCTTAAAGTTGGGTTTAAATTAGGCTAGTCATGTTGTTAAGCTTAACTTATAGATCAATTTGATGCAGATGACTGTCAAAGGGAGTTTAGAGAAGAATTAGAGTGGTTCTGAGCTAATTTGGTAGTTCAGTATGATGGAAATTGGTCTTTTAGTCAATTTGGGGTTTTGGGATGGGCTTAGGCTTAGGCTAGGCTAGGGTTGGGGTAGATCCAAATTGAATCCTCAAAATGGTATAAAGGAATTCTTTGAAGAGTTTTCAACATCAATTGGGTGTCAATTTTAAGGTTAGGCCATTCAATTTGCTGGAATTTGGGCACATGGCTAATTTTGGGCAAATTTGGGGATTATGTATTTGGGTCAAAATTGAGTGGAATTGAGGCTTAAACAAGGCCAATTAATGGTTTAATTTGATTATTATGAATTTTTGGAAGAGTTTGGGATCCCAATTAAGGCGATTGAGTAGGTTACGAGGTTCAATTGGGTGAAATTCGGTCGCATGGTCAAAATTGGGAGTTTTGGTTTGGATCAAAATTGAGCTCAAGGTCAATTAAGCTTAAATTTAGTTTTAAATGATCATAGACATGTTTAATTTGAATTTAGAATTGAAATGGCCGAAAATTGGGATGAAATTAAGGGGCATTTGGGGTGAATTTGGAGAAATTGGGCCTTTAGGGGCAATTTAGAGATTATTTATAAAGTGGTAAAATTGGTCAAATTATGTTTAATTAAACATTCCAAATTGGTTTTGGAAACATATGAAATGATTTTGAGTTCTTTGGGAAAGTTTGGGACACCAACGATATTTTCGTAATTTTAGCAAATTCTGGGGGTTATGGTAATTTTGGTAATTTTGGGTTGTCTTGGGCAATTTGGTTGGTTTAAAATTTTCTGAAACGATTTTTTGGTTAGTTTAAAATTGTTTAAAATGTTATTTGGAAAAAATTTTGTATTCTTGGTGAAATTGGGAATTTTGTTCAAATTTAGGGTTTGAGGTGTTTTGGTAAATTTGGTAGAATTCGGGGGCAAAAGACTAAGTTAGATATTTTGGTGAAATTGAGGTGCCAACCACCCTATTTGAGACATGGACCAATGGAATCCTCTATTTTGGGTCCTTCATGTAACGGTCTGGGCTAGATCTTAGCCTAGGGCTAGTGGGTATAGGGGACTATCTACATGAGTCTCTCAAAAGATCAATGTATCAAATGAAACAAGTTTTGGTTTAGGGTTGTGCGTAAATGTGAGTGAAAGTGGGGGTAAGTGTGTGTAAGTAAGTGAACTAGCTGAATAAAAAAAACACAGGGTCAACCTTAAAGCCAAGCAATCCTATGGGTACTACTCTTGAGCTCCCCCATATTGCACCCACCTATGAAGTGCCAGAGGTTAATACCAATATGTGGAACTTCAAAGTGAGCGAAGAAGTGTTCAGAATTTTTAATGGTGAGGGCTCCTTCTATAGTCATATAGGAATAGCCAACAAGAAAGTCCTATGGCTTTACCATAGGATACTAAGGAAGAAACTGAACCTCAACCAAAAGTGAGGTCAACAATTCTCAATTCGGAGAAGTGATAATTTATAGTTTTGTGAGGTGGTTAATTAGAGCATAAAATATCTATAATTTTCATGGAAGTTTACCTAAACAAATTGCAAGTTTTTTAAAAACTATCCTCACCTACTACGGTAAGGGGAGTTAGATGTTTGTAGGACATGTGGCATTCTATCCAGGATATATAAGAAATTTTTCCAAAATTGCCAAACCTCTATATCATCTCTTAGAAAAATGTCTCCTATAAATTTTTACCATAAATGCCTTAATTACTTTATTATTCTGAAAGGGAAATTAATCATCGCTCCTATTATTATTTCATCTGATGGGGGAAACCATTTGAGCTATTGTGTGATTCCAGTGACAATGGTGTTGGAGAAGTTTTAGGATAAAGGCATTAGAAAATGTTTAAAGCTTTATACTGTGCCAGTAAAACTCTTAATAACACTCAAATAAATTTCACTATTACTAAGAAGGAGTTATTGACAATACTATATGTAATTGTTAAATTTAGAACCTATTTGATTGGAACAAAATGTATTGTTCATACTGACCATTCTACTATTATATATTTGATATTGAAGAAGGATGTCAAATATAGATTGATTTTATGAGTCATTTTGATGCAAGAATTAATAACCATAAAGTTCTAACGAGATATAGTAATCCCCCTAAAAATAATGCTAATGATTGAAATTTATATCCTAAAGCAAGAAAAAAAGTGATTAAAAGAAAAATATTAAGTGTGGATAAGCTTGAGGAGAAGCCTAGTAAAAAATTGGTTTCACTAGAATCTTTTTAAAGTTGAAGCTTTATTACATTCCTAAGATTATATGTAATATTAATCAATATGTAATTCTTCTTAAAATGTAGTGATTAAATTTTATTCTTCTCTTATTTAACATACTTTAGTTAGAATTTAGTAAATGTTTTGTGAATTGAAGATAAAATTATGTTTTCCTACTTAAATGAAAAGCTTACTTTTACCATAGGGCTAGACTTTTTTGCCAGAGTGAATTTAAATTTAATCTATGAGTTTTCTTTTCATAAAATTGTTCATAACATTAACTAGACCCAATTTCTCAAATCAGTAGATTTGGTTTTAAAATTCTAGTGCGACTCGTGGCCAAGTAAAATTTTAAATTTTGGGGATTTTGATGAATAGAAAAACATGTTAATTTTTTTTATTTTGCACTTTTAATTTATGAAATTACACTTTTAAAAAAATTATTTTTATTTTTTTCTTGTAGTTACAATAGGCAGTAGAAGTTTAACGAAGTGGAGAAGAATGAAGCGAAGTGGAGTTGATATGGAGCTATTGCAACTTAAGGGACTGACGCCTGAGTGCCATCTATTTGGTGCCAAGGTACTTCTATCATAGGCCCCATGACACCTACTTGGGCACCTAGGTGCTACTATCAAGCACCTTGACACCACCTACTTTGGAGCCTAGGCGTCGGTGCTTACCCGATTAGACAAAGAGGCGGACGCCTAAGTGTCAGTCTATTGGTACAAAGGCCCCAGCAACTACTTGCCAATTTCTGCAGTTTCCTACACGACTTGGGAAGTTATGTTACATTATATGAGATTAATTGAATGATGTTAAGTACTTGTCAACATTGAGGAAGTTAGGAGAAGATAGTTTTCATTTTATTGAGAGTTTAGTGAGAAATTTGAGGGATAACTGGAGAGAGGATATTCAACAAAGCACTAAGGACTGGGAGATCATTTCGGGGGGGAATTCCAGCATTTTGTAAATGAAAAAAGATAATTATTGTGTTTGTCACTAGCCATGGTTACAATTTAAATTTTTCATGTTCCTACGCACTACTTATAACATTACAAGGGAGGGTATTTTTTATATTTTAATTTTTTTCAAATTTCAATATATTAGTAGGTATTTGTAGGAGTAAACATTCAATAGCACTTTGATAGAATTCAGTAGAACTAGTAAGAACAACTAAAACCCAATGATACTCAAAGCTAAAACTAATTTTAGTAGGCCAGTACTTCTCTTATGTCAATTAAGTGAGTCCTTATAGGATTGATATTCCATTGAATGATTGTTGACCCCACTTTTGTGAGGACCCTAACATGACACCTGTAGACAAGATATATCATGAATCACTCATACTGATTCATGATCTTCAACAAGACTTGAGAAAGTTCATCAAGATCACTAAGTTCACTCTTAGGAGAAGGTCTACAAACATTGATCCCTTTGAACTTATCTAGGGTCTCAAAAATGCTAAAAATTAAATTGACTCTCAATTTACCCTTTTTGGGATCAAAGCGAAAGACACCCCAAAATAATCAGAGCAGCTATGACAAACCCTCATTTGATCAAACCCTGACCAAATAGTTCCCACAGTGACCATTTGATCAATACAGACATCTAATTAACCCAATTGGTCAACTTTGGTCAAATTGGTCAACATTGGTCAAACTGGTCAAAATCGGTCAACTTTGGTCAAACTATTGCATTTGATCAACTTTAACATCAAAATTGGTCAAAATGGATCATTTAATCAACTTAAGCACCAATTTGGTCAAATTAGACCATTTGATCAATCACGGACCCCATTGATCAAAATTTGGTCAAAATGGTCAATTTTAAACCTTATGGTCAAAACATTAACCATTTGGTCAACAATATACCCAAATGATCACCATATGGTCAAGACATCATCATATGGTCAACTTGACCATCTTGGTAAACCTTGGTCAAACACAAGCCATACCACCAAATCTAAAGAATATATTACTGGTTAAGTAAGTAATCTAGGTCAACCCTAAACCTAAATTTGTCACCCATGGTCAACTTGGTCAAACTTGGTCAACCTAACCATTTTGGTTAAAATTTGGTCGTTCATCAAATTATTTTATTCTCTTAATTGATTAATCATTTAATTGATTAAAGAGAATGAAATTAAAGATTATTAGACCTAAGATTTAAGTTTAAAATCATGGTTTAAACCCATGGCAAGACAAATCTATGGCCACCCTAAAATCATGTTTTATACTTAAAACTTAAATTCACTACAACAAAATTTGCTAACGGGTCACCTAGGACCCATGAGACACACCATGACATAATAAACATTAATGAATGACCCATAAGTCATGACCTATTACTAAACAAAAAAAACATAAAGAATCCATCATGAAAGGAAGAGGTATGTGTCATTCCCTCATAAAATGTGGAATGAGGATGAGGTGAGATCATCACTCACCTTCATCTTCATCCAATGCGAGAAAGACCCATCTAAACCCATATCCTACACATAATTAGGGTCATCATGATCAAATTATGAAAATTAGGAATGAGAAGCATATGTGGCATCTCATCCAAAAATTCATTAAATGGCCAATGAATTGATATGGGGGAGGCTGATTCAAACCATTTCGTGCAGCCTTATTCTATCCCAAGTTATCCAATAGAAGGTAGCCAAGACTAGGGTTCAATCCTCATCCTAAGGATAACTTATTATGAATATCACCTAAGGAAACTATTCCATGATAATTCCAAGCCATAGAACTTATCCACAACCATCATAAAGTTATTACCCCCTTCTCCAAGTGAACCCTAACTCAGCCATGGCTTCCTCAAGCCTAGAAATAGGCTAACCCGAGAGCCATAAAAAAAAGAGACCAACCTATAGTTCTCAATCTCTGAGACACTTAACATCAATTTTGCTCTCAAACTCTAAAAATTGATCCCCTCTTGATTTAACTTCTGAAATCCACTGATCTACTCTAATTTTACTCCCTAACTCCCGGGCAAGTTTTTGATTTGATAGAAGCCTATTTAAAACCCCAAATAGAATCTTTTAAGAACTTCCTTAAGATCTGAGAAGGGATTCTTAATCAAAATTGGCCTTCCCCATAAGCTCTAGCCTATTCTTCTGCGAAACTGTGACCCCTTTTCATTAAACTCATTCTCAAATCCAATTTTAGCTCAAATTGATTCAGTAGCAACCTTGCTGAGCTCATGGAAAAGCCTTGGAAGCATTCCAATCGAAGTTCTATCCACATAGCCTAAGGTATGGTGCTAAACCCTAATTTTGTCTCGGATTTCAGACATTGTGAAGGACATCTTCAGTTCATGGCCAAAGATTTGTATGGATATGTTCGCCATATCAAGATGATGCTTTAGAAACAAGAAAAGTTAATTTTGGTAAAGATCTGGGGAGATCATAAGCCTAAACCATGAATGGCTCTCGGTTCATCTCCCTTTCAGATGATGAACCGATGCCACCCATTTTTGTGAATTAGAAATGGACGGCCCTGATCTAGTAAGGCCGCGATTCTATCCATATGAAAAAAATAGAACCACGAGTCTTATTATGTTGCTATGTGGTTCACCCAATTTATACCCTTATGCTCAATGAACCTTGATGTTTTGATTATCCCTTCAAGTGGGGTAATTATCATTTGATGTTCTACTTACGATTTATGCGTGTAAAAGCCCTTAGAGGCACTTTAATTTAATTAAGGGACTTAGATGGTTTGATTTTCAAAGATGGGCTTGTAGTGTTTTACGATTTCAAAGTAATTATAGATCATTCTCTAAATCTCAATAGACAAAATTTTGATTAAGCTTAGCTCACTATTGAGCCCTTAAAACTTAATGGGTAGATTTGTAATTTTTTGGAATAATTTGAGTATTTATGTTTTTAATCATGATTAAGAATCATAAATATTTATATAATCAATTATTAGGGTTTTAAATTAGTGGGTTATAATCTTCCAAAGTCAAACCCCTCACCTTAATATCTTCTTATTCAATTACTCTTCCATATTTCATTAATTTGAGAAGTTACAAATTTATTTTTAATGGGACCAAAGTGAGATTAGTTGCTACCATTTACCTTTTTCTTGTTTCAATCATCAAGACATGTCAATTAAAGTCATTGATTACCTATTTACTCTTTGGTTAGGCCTAAATATTAATTAAGGCTTAAACTACAAAATTACCTCTTCCCCATAAGGCAATTAATTTAAACTACAAAGTTACACCTCATAATTCATCTAATAACACTTAAATAACTTTAAAAATTTTTATGTTACCCTATTAATGCGTTAATTAAAATATGAGAGGAGAAAAATGTAATTTTTTTTAAATTGATTTAAATTTATAATTATTTCTAATGTAAAAATAAGGATTTTTAATGAAACTTTAACAACTCAACCAAAACCAAGCTTCTGTCCTTAAGAAAATTACAAGAGGTTCACCTATTTAGAGGACCTCTGGGACCATTTTTCTTGTTTTTTAGAGGTTTAATTTTATTATTATAATTATTTGTTTGTTTTGAGTATTTATTTATTATATAAAATTATTTAAATGGGAAATTAAATTTTATATATTTTTTTTAAATCTCTCTGGGTAGAGGGAACCCATAGAAAAAAAATTCATAACTTTGTGGTTTATATTTTATTTTTTACAATTATTTCAGTGAAAAAATAAAGAAGATTCATTTTAAGCATTTAAAAATTAATGTCTTCACTTAGAAAATTAGAAGAATTATTTTAATTGGTCCTAAGTGATCAAGAAACCTAATGTGACACTTTAATGTGTTTTCACAATTTTTGTAATTTTTATGATTTGTAATGAATTTTTTTTATTTAAATGTTTAAAAATAGCTTAAAATTTTACTTTTAGTTTTCTTAGGTTCTTCTTGTCAAAAGGATCTCCCAGAATCAATGTGGTGATTTTTAAATTGTATTTTAATTATTATAATTTTTTTCGTGTGAAAAATGCAATTTCACTTAATTAATTCATTTTAGTAGTCAAATTATTTCCAATTGACTTAAAATTTTTATTGGGAGTTCCTCTATCATTAAATTATAGTCGAAAATGATATTTATGTCATTAAAATTGAGAATTATTCTAGTTTAATTTTTTTTTCTTTGTTGGTGTTGGTGACAATTAGGGTTATTCTTAATGAGTTAAACCAAATTTATATTTTTCCTAGGGTCTTCTGACCACAGTGAACCTACCAAAAAAATTTTTGTATTTTTCTAACTAATATTTTAATTACTATAATTATTTTACCAAAATAGGAATGAAACAATTGAAAAATAGAGATCTCTGCTTAGAGATCTCCCTGATCATAGAAAAATCAGGGGAGATCCCTCGTGATAGAGAGATCAAAAGTCCAAAAAATCAAATCATGGTGAAATGCCCATGAAGATGTAGAATCCAAATAAAAAATAAACTATTTAGTTAATTAAAAGTCACACAAGCATCAAACAAACATGAAACCTTTTCCACATTGTTCTTCTTTGTTCACTCTGCATGAGGTATTTTTATTTTATTTTTGTGACTTTTCTACACAAAGTTATGGATTTTTAAAGTTCAGGTCATTTAAATAGTTCAGAAAAATTAATGTTTTTCTACTTATCCACGTGGTGCTTACTGGATCATAGGAAGCTCCGAAAGACCACGTGGTGCTTTGCAATTTGAAGCCGCCTTCTCACTCAACTGCCACACGTCCCATTGTTCTGTTCCATCCATCCATTCGAAGTAATCTAGAGCGTCTATTTGATACACGAGGAAATGGACGACACTCGTTCATCGTCCCCAATCTCCTTAACTTGAGAGCCATTTAGCTTCAAACCTTAAGATCTCTCTCGGTACTCAACCAAATTTCTTCAAATTTGTTTCTTTAGACACGTATAGACTAGGAAAACATATTAATACAGTTAATGAAGTCTTAAATTGAGTCTATGAACAAGAAGATTTAAAATAAGCTTGGTTTAAGGAGAGAGTTCAATACCTTTTCCCAGGAGGTGTGACCTTGATTGGGTGCTTCCAAAAGCTTGAGTTGAGTCCATAAAGCTCCTAAATGAAGCCTTAGGTTGTAGTGAATTGCCTAAGTATGATTTTGACCAAGGATGATTTTAGTGTTGATCAAAGTCTATGCTTGGGTGTTCTAGTGATGCAGCTTTTGTGGGGGATCTTCTTATTTTACTAAATGGATTGGGTGGGTGCAATTAATTTGTCTATGGTGCAGTATGAGCTATGGGGAACTATATCCTGGTTTTGACCTAATTTTGAGCTAAAAAATTGAGCTCACATAGTGGGTTTGAGTGGCTAAAAATAGATGCCTTGCACTCAAGGTGTTCTAGTGGAACAATTTGTCCGGTTCCCCGCAAGGATTTTTAAAAACTCATCCCGTTGGTCGTGGGGGGTGAGTTTAAATAGGAGGGGCCATGGTGCCCTCAGGCCAAGCTAAGGTCGCTGTGATGATGCTTAGGTGGAGGGCAGAAAAGCTCCAATGGCCAATTAGATTGGTGCCACTTGGATAGGTTTAATTTTGGGTTTTGGCCTATGTGGGCTGATAAGGGGCAATTTAGTGTGACAATTTTGCAAATATTTTTCAATATTACAAAATTAAATACAACAGATATATAATAAAAATGCAATATAAACCCAACAAAAATACACTTTATTTAAATAATTTATCTTTGAATACTCTTTTTAAGCTGCGAAATCCTCTTTAATATCAATGCAAGTATAGATATCATTCAAGTAATAAAGGGCTCTAACAGTGTGCTAGATATCAATCCCACAGGGAAGTTGGAAAATACTAATATAAATTATGTAAATTTTTTTATAAAAAAAACAAATGTAAGAGTAAAGTGTGAAGTTTGAAAATTAATTACTCGATTGAATGCTAATTAAAATGCAGATGTAAGACTACAGAAGTTAAACTAAACTAAATACTAAACTTTCAAAAGTAAAATTACAAAAATTAAACAAAGTGTTTGTTGTGACAAAAATTTCAAAATTAAGAATGCATCCTTCCCATTTACAATGAGTATATGGATTGTGAAAAAATTAAAATTATTTGAAAAAATATATAAAAACTTTTTTTGTGCCAGATAGGAGCAATCCTATTCTTCACCCTCTTCTGATTGCTATAAAGAACATTGACTAATCCAGAGTTTGGTCCCTAATTCTGTGGTTAGGCTGGTAGAATATCGACTACCACTCCAGAGCTCCCACGACTCCCTCCCCTGCGGGCTAACAATCTTGCCTTAGTTTCTAATCAACTGAACCAAATTGGGGATTTTAATTTGTCACCATAAAATCTCCAATTCTGCATCCAACAAAGTATATTTCGATATTTATTTACACCCAATCCCATAGATGACATACTCTCCCATGAAATCAAATGTTATTCTCCCTATGTTGTAAAAATCATATCTCATTTAAGAACATAGGTATCTTAACTAGTTTTAGCCTTTTAATTTCATGCCAAGTTGTTGAGTCTTTGTATTTGTGTGAGTTATAATATCTCTGAATTTATCTTAAGAATTTTTTGAGAATTATTAATTAGGGAAGGTTGGACAATCAAAACCCTTAAAATATGCTCTACTAGATATAATTGAGAAGAAGCTTAAGGAGAGCATGAAATCAAAAATTAGTGTTTGAATTGAAATATTCAAAATATTTAAAATGCTTCACCAGATATAATAAAAAAAATTGAAGTGTGCATAAAATAAAAAATTGGTGTTTGGACATTCAAAACCTTTAATATGCTGCACAAAATATAATGGTGGTCATAAAATCAAAAATTGGTACTAGGACATTCAAAACCTTTAATATGCTCCACAAGATAAAAAATTGAGGTCAGCATGAAATAAAAAATTGGTGTTTGAATTCAGACATTCTAAATCCTTAAATTATGTTTTACCATAGATAGTAATTCTCTGAGAAGAAGCTTGAGGTCAGCATGAAATCAAAAATTGGTGTCCAAACTCTCCCCTAATTAATAAAACTTGAGAAACTGACTTAAAAAAATTCTTCCAATATTATATTCAGGAGAAAAAATAAGTTATCTTGCCTTTTGGTCGGCTATTAATTCAAAACATTAAGAATTAGATCTCCTTCAGAAGATTTAGGCCTGACAAACATTAAGAATTCAAAACAAATCAGTCAACTCGATGTGTTTTTCTACACATACTTGTCTGTCATTGGATGTAAGACCTTCCAGACATTGGCTTTCCTTTAGCTTTTATTATGAGAAAGGATATAAGTCTCCTAGCATTCCTTCCTAAGACAGACATATTGACATCTCTGAAAAGTAGTGTAAGACATCCTTAAATATCTTATGTCATCTACTTATCCCTAACTGTTGGAAATAAAAACTTTCTTGATAAGGAGCTTTGGCTTTCCACTGGTTATTCCTTTGAGATAGGATGTAAGTTGTATAGTATTACTTCTTAAAATTAATAGACATTGACATTTAAAATCTCTAATTTGTAGTATAAAACATCCTTAAATGGATTATGGCATCTACTTATTCCTAACTATTGGAAATAAAGACCTTCATGATAAGGAGCTTTGGTTTTCCAGTAGTTATTCCTTTGAGATAGGATATAAGTCGTATAACATTCCTTCTCAAAACAGACAGAAATTGACATTTGAGATCTCTTGGTTCTAATATAAGACCTCCTTATATGGATTATGGCATCTACTTATCCCTAACTATTAGAGATAATAATATGGAGCTTTGGTTTTCCAGTAATTATCCCTTTGAGATAGGATGAAAGTTGTATGTCATTCCCTCTCAAAAACGACAGACATTAACATTTCACATCTTTGAAAAGTAGTGTAAGACCTCCTTAAATCAATTATGGCTTCTACTTATCTCGAACAGTTGGAAATAAAGACCTTCCAGATAAGGAGCTTTAGTTTTCCAGTAGTTATTCCTTTCAGATAGGATGTAAGTCGTATAACATTCCTTCTCAAAATTCACAGACATTGACATTTGACATCTCTAGGTTGTATTATAAGATCTCCTTAAAATGGATTCTGTCATCTACTTATCCCTAACAATTGGAAATAAAGACCTTCCTGATAAGGAGCTTCTGTTTTCTAGTAGTTATTCCTTCGAGATAGGTTATAAGTCATAATATTCCTTCTCAAAACTGACAGACATTGACGTTTGACATCTTTAGGCTGTAGTATAAAACCTCCTTAAATGGATTATGACATCTACTTATCCTTAACTATTTGAAATAGAGACCTTCCTAATAAAGAGATTTAGCTTTCCAATAGTTATTCCTTTAAGATAGGATGTAAGTCGTATGGCATTCCTTCTCAAAATTGACAGACATTGACACTTGACATCTCTAGGTTGTAGTATAAGACCTCCTTAAATAGATTATGGCATCTACTTTTCTCTAACTATTGGAAATAATAACCTTCCTGATAAGGAGCTTTGGCTTACTAGTAGTTATTCCATTGAGAAAGGATATAAGTCATATAACATTCCTTCTCAAAATTGACATATCAATATCTGAGATTTTAGAGAGTTAGTATGGTACATTCTCCCCCTAGCTTTAAGAAACATGATATTCCTTTAGCTCTTTCTTTGAGATAGGATGTAAGTCATATAACATTCCTTCTCAAAATCTACATAACAACATCTGACATTTCTAAGAGATGATATGACATCCATTCTCACTCTAGTTATAAGAAACATGGTATTGCTTTAGCACTTTCATTGAGATAGGATGTGTGTTGTATAACATTCCTTCTCAAAATCGACATATAGACATCTGACATTTCCGAGGAATGGTATGATATCCATTCTCTCAATATCTATAGAAAACATGGTGTTCCTTTTGTTCTCTCTTTGAGATAGGATATAAGTCGTAAAGCATTCCTTCTCAAAATCGATAGATCAACATTTGACATTTTTGAGAGATGGTATGGTATCAATTCTCTCCCTAGCTATTAAAAACATGATATTCCTTTAGCTCTTTCGATGAGATAGGATATAAGTCATGCAACATTCCTTCTCAAAATTGACATATCAACATCTGACATTTCCAAGAGATGGTATGATATTCATTCTCTCTCTAGCTATAGGAAACATTGTATTACTTTACCACTTTCTTTGAGATAGCATGTAAGTCGTATAACATTCCTTCTCAAAATCGACAAATCGACATTTGATATTTCCAAGAGATGGTATGGTATACATTCTCTCCCTAGCTATAGGAAACAGGATATTCCTTTAGGTCATTCTTTGAGATGGATATAAGTTGTATAACATTCCTTCTCAAAATCGACATATCAACATCTAACATTTCTGAGAGATGTTATGATATCCATTCTCTCCCTAGCTATATGAAACATGATATTCCTTTTGCACTTTTTTAAGATAGGATGTAAGTCGTATAACATTCCTTCTCAAAATTAACATACCGAGATCTGACATTTTTTAGGAATGGTATTGTATCCATTCTCTCCCTAGCTACAAGAAATATGATGTTCCTTTAGCTCTCTCCTTGAGATAGGATGTAAGTCGTATAGCATTCCTTCTCAAAATCGACATATCGACATCTGACATTTCCAAGGAATTATATGGTATCCATTCTCTCCCTAGCTATAACAAACATGATGTTCCTTTAGCTCTCTCTTTGAGATAGGATGTAAGTCATATAGCGTTCCTTCTCAAAATTGACAGATCGACATTTGACATTTCTGAGAGATGGTATGGTATCCATTCTTCCCCTAGCAATTGCAAACATGATATTCCTTTAGTTCTTTCTTTGAGATAAGATAGAAGTCATATAACATTACTTCTCAAAATGAACAGATAGACATCTAACATTTCTAAGAGATGGTATGGTATCCATTCTCTCCCTTGCTATAGGAAACATGGTGTTCCCTTAGCTCCTTCTTTGAGAAAATATGACATCCATTTTCTTCTGGCTATTTGATATGGCCGTATCACTCTTTTATAAAATATTCATAAAGACCATATGAGGATACAACATTATCGTCAGCTGACTGTTTTGGTCAATGCCAATATGTGTGGCATACTTGTTCAGTATCCCACACATATAGGGGGCCCATTTGTTGACCTCACTTTTAGTTATGTTCTTAAAATAACATCCATAGACCAAACTCAATTTGAGGAATCTTATGATTTAAGATTCTCAGACATATTTAAAAGACCTAAAATGATCATTTTGATCATTAAGATAAAGGTTCTACCAACATTGACTTCTTTGTACCTACCTAGGGTTATTAAAACAGTAAAAATAGAAATTACCCTTAAAGCACTCCTTTTGGAGATTAACAATGATAATACTCTAAATGATCATATCAGTGATGACAAGCCCTAATCTGGTCAAATTTTGACTTAATGGTCACCATAAAGATCATAAAGTCAACATTGACATTTAATTGATCCAATTGGTCAACTTTGACCTAAATAGTCACTTTTGGTCAAATTGGTAAATTTTGGTCAAACTAGTCAACTTTGGTTAATTTGGATCAATGAATTAGTTCAAACCATAAAAATGGTCAAGGGGGAATATTTGATCATTTTAAAACACCAAAATGATGAAACTAGACAATTTGGTCAGCTAGAGACACCATTGACCAACTGTTGGTAAAAATGACTATGGTGAACCTCAATGGTCACCACTTTGACCATTTGATCATTCGTAGACCCAAATGACCATCTTATGGTAAATTTGACCATTCTGGTCAACTTTGGTCAGCCTTAGTCAACCTTGGTCAAACCCAAGTCATACCCCCAAGACCCTCATGACTAAACTAACCATGACATGGTCAAGTGAGTAATCATAGTCAACTCTAAGCCTACATCTGTCAATAATGGTCAAAACTGGTCAACCCTGGTCAACCATAGTCAACTTGGTCAAACTGGTCAATCCATGACCTAATGACCAACACATAGACCCCATGACTAACCTAGCCATGATAAGGTTAGAAAAGTCATATTGGTCAAGCTACACCTAAACGGGTCAACTCTGGTCAACCATAATCAACCTAGTCAACTTTGGTCAAAATATTTAATTTTGAACCAATTTGGTGAAATTTGTCAAATGGTCAACACCCAAAATCAATTTGACAAATTTATGATTTAATATTATAATTTCCTAAATTTTTTATTAATTACATAATTAATTAAAAATGGATTTAGGAGAATTTAACCCAAAAATAAAAGACATCACACGTGACATAAAAAAATCCATAATTGATTTTCAAAATAAAATCTAATTTATGGAGAGTCACCAATGGGTCACTCATGACCCATTAAACTCATCATGACAAAATTTATACTTTTACTAATCCATAAGCCATGACTTTTGACCAAGGTTAAACACCATCATGAAAGAATGAAGGAGGTGTCATTCTTTCATAAAAAAGGCTTTAGAAAGATATGGTTGAGTCATCATACACCTTCCTCAACATACAATTGGAAGCAACTCTTATCCAAATTATCCTCCCCTCATGATTAGTCTCATTATTGCACCATCATGGAAATGAAGCTTATGTGTCAACATTCCCTCAACCTAAGGAATGAATCACTTGCTCCCATGAAGTGAGTTGGCCAGCCAATCAAAATTACATCTCAAACACCACATAGACTATCCATTAGGAGAGACACATCACTTAAACCACCTCTTTTACCATGGTTAAAGACCAACATGACCAAACCATATAAGAGATGACAATGGGGCTTATGTGTCATGATCTTTTTTGTTTCATCAAATGAACTTGTGAGCATATATGGGGGAGGCCATTTCAGCAAATTTTAACCAATCCTATCCACCTCATAGACGATCCAATGAGGAGATGCCAAATCTTGATGCAAACCTTCACCATAAGTAACCTCAACATGGGAGGATGAAGTAAGCTTATCCTTAAGCTGAAATTCCATCCTCAGTTATCATGACATCAAGTAGCAACTTATACAAAAAAACCTAAGTCAGCTTAAGCTCACCTATGGTCTCCATGTCTATAAATAGAGCTAAATCGTAAGCTTACTTGAGGAAAGGAGAAAATAATGCCTAATGGAGGAAACCTTCAACAGTGAAGTTCTTCCTTATCATTTAGGCAATTGATTCCCTGTAGAATCAGACCTTGAAGCTCACTGTATCCTCCAAATTTCCTTGCCCAAAAATAGGACCATTTTTGGGTTTGACATAAACCTCCCCCCCCCCAAATTCCAAAATAACTCCTCCAAATCCATCTTTGAACTCAAAGAAGAATATTCTAATCGAAATTTTATCTTCCCATTGGCTCCAACCCTCTCTTGAATGAAGCCTTGAGCCCATTTCAGTGAAATGATACCTCCAGCAGATTTCACTCAAAATTGAGCATACCAGAAGTTTTGCGAGGACTTGGCGATCGTTTCAAGCAAACCTGATTGAAGCTTCACTTCATCAAGCTAAAGTATGACCATTTCGACTCAAATCTCGTTTGGTTTTGGTCCATTGTGAAATGAAATATTTCAAAACCCATACATCACCATATGGATGGGTTTGCCCCCTCAAGATGAAGCTTTAGGAACAAATTTCATTCGATTTAATCAAGAATCCAGTGAGAACTTGACCCTAGAAGACTGACAGTCCACAAGAAAGGGCAGAGGAAGAAGATGCATAAATGTCATCCATTTTTCTATTTTAAAAATGGTTGCTATGATTTAAATTCCTTGTTCTGATCCCCGCAGCGGATCAAATGCAGTTTGATGCGTACGAGGACACACGACTCCTTAGGGATTATTCTGGTTAATTATGATTTAATTAAATTCATAATAACCTTAAAAGGATAAAAAATTGATATCTTGACACAAAAAAAAACAATAAAAATAAGACAAAAATATCTCTGAACTCAGGACAATGAGTATAACATTTTCGACATGAAATTAGGATTTAACTATTTGTAATTAATTTTTAATTAAGTAATTACTCTGTGAAGTAATATAATTATAAAAAATTATTTATAATTTCAAAAATTCTAAAATTTTTAGGGAATTATCTATAAGTCCTTAGGAACTTTCCATATTTTCCCCATGGCTAGAAAAACTCCCTAGATATCAATTTCTTAATTCCTTTCAAAATTTATAGTTATCTTTGAAATAATTATAAAAATTGAGGAAATTGGAAATTAAAATAAAAAATGGTAAGAAAACTTAGAGTGACATTTTTTAACTCTAAAATGACAAATTTTTAACCATTTATAAATTTAAAAATGACATTTCATTTCTAGGGTTAAATTTGTAAAATAAAAAAATTACATATTTACCCTAGTCTTCGTTATGCTTTGACTCTAGCCTTAGTGACACTTAGAGTTAACCAAACTCTAATCCTAAGACCCAAATGACATAGTGTCTAATTCACATCGTCATGATCATTGAGTCTAACCCTATAGACTCAATATGGCAAGATATTTAAACCCAGACTTGATATGAATTCAAGTCAAATCAAACAACACTTAAACTTCATCTAGGTGAACCCAAAACTCTAATTATGTTTCAACCACCTTTAAACCTAATTAAACCTAGTTAAACCTTAACTACATTAGGTTTCACTCAATACACACCTAATTAGTTTTAAACCACATTTAGACCTAATTAAACCGTAGTTAAACCTTAACTACATTAGTTTTAACTTAACAAACCCTAATTATCCTAAACCACAATTAGCTCAAATTAAACCCTAGTTAGACCTTAACTACATTAGGTTTAACTAAATAAATCTTAATGAGGTGTAACCCTTATTTGACTTAATTAATCAATTAAACCTTATCTAAGTTAGGTTTAATTAACCTTTAAACCCAATTAGACTTAACCCATACTAAGTCTACTTGTCAATTTAAACCTTACCCAAATTAGATTTAATTAACCTTAAACCCAATTAGACTTAACCCATATTAAGTCTAATTAATCAATTAAACCTTACCCAAATTAGGTTTAATTAACTTTTAAACCCAATTAGACTTAATCCATTCAAAGTCTAATTAATCAATTAAACCTTACAAAAATTATGTTTAATTAACCTTAAACCCAATTAGACTTAACCCATATTAAGTCCAATTAATCAATTAAACCTTACCAAAGTTAGGTTTAATTAACCTTAAACCAAATTAGACTTAACCCATTTTAAGTCTAATTAATCAATTAAACCTTACCAAATTAGGTTTAATTAACCTTTAAAACCAATTAGACTTAATCCATATTAAGCTAATTAAATCAATTAAACCTTACCAAAATTAGGTTTAATTAACCTTAAACCCAATTAGACTTAACCCATGTTAAATCTAATTAATCAATCAAACCTTACCAAAATTAGGTTTAATTAACCTTAAACCTAATTAGACTTAACCACAAATAAGTCTAATTAATTAATTAATCCTTACCTAAATTAGGTTTAATTATCCTTAAACTAAATAAACTTAACCACAAAAAAAGTTCAATTAATCAATTAAACCTTACCTAAATTAGGTTTAATTAACCTTAACGTAATTAGACTTAACCACAATTAAGTATAGTTAATCAATTAAACCTTAACTATATTAAATTTAATTAACTTTAACCTAATTAGAATTAACCCATATTGAGTCTAATTAATTAATTAAACCTTACCTAAATTAGGTTTAATTAACCTTAACCTAATTAGCCTTAACAACAAATAAGTCTAACTAATCAATTAATCCTTACCTAAATTAGGTTTAATTAACTTTAACCTAATTAGACTTAACACATATTAAGTTTAATTAATTAATTAAACCTTACCTAAATTAGGTTTAATTAACCTTAACCTAATTAGACTTAACCGCAAATAATGCTAATTAATCAATTAAACCTTACCTAAATTAGATTTAATTAACCTTCACCTAATTATACTTAACCACAAATAAAACAAAGTATAACTTTACAAAATTTAACTCTAGATTTCCTCTGCATGTTATAGGGTGTGTTAACTCTATTTTGCAGGACAACATTCGAAAGATGAATTTTAAGATAACAAAACCAAATTAAAATAGACAAAACAAAGTAAAATGACATAAACAAAATGACATGACATAGCACAAAACCAAAACTTTTAGGATAGCCATGAACAGAAATTGACAAGATAAATATAAAACAACAAAATGACAAAACAAAAATAAAATGACATAACATGACAAAAACAAAAACAAAACAACATGACATGACATGAACAAACAAAATAAAACCTTTTGGGTAGAATCAGGTTCTTAGGACTCTATCACCCTAGGAATAAAATGATTATTGTTTCTTTCCTTAATCTTAAAATTTTAAAATACTGAGTGTTAACGAGAATCAAGAGTTTTCTTAGGTAAATCTAGAATTGCCTAAGATGTAATTAACTAAAAGAGCTTGCTCCTATAGGAAAATTAAGAATTCAGAATAGGTGATCAAACTAAATCTCTGGTTATCAGACCGTTTATATGGTTATCCTTATATGAGATTTTGACGTTCTAGAGTCTTCTCTATAAGTTTACCACCCAACATTTCTCTTGTTTTCTATCATTTACCCTTTCCCTTTTTCCTAATTCCTTTAATACTTGAGGATCTTTTACTTGATAAAAAAGATTAAGGTAAATTAGAACAATAGGGAAATAAGAAAGATAAACAGAGTGGCAACTCCAACATACTTATTGACAATAGACACGACGACATGATAGAATGAACAAGAATTGGCAGTGACCGCAGACGACAAGTTCCGGGCGGCGATAATTATACCCTATGAAATGACATAACAACAGAAGAGGAAATTTATTTCTAAAGCTAAGACTTATTTTTTGGATGACCCGTTTTTATATAAAAAAGGGAAGGATCTGATTATTCGAAGATGTGTACCATTAGAAGAAACTTATGAAATTATCCAAAAATGTAATAATTCTGATTTTGTGAAGATGTGTACCATTAGAAGAAACTTATGAGATTATCCAAAAATGTCATAATTCTAATTTTGTGGGACATTTTGGTGTTGAAGATGTGTACCATTAGAAGAAACTTATGAGATTATCCAAAAATGTCATAATTCTAATTTTGGACATTAGAAGAAACTTATGAAATTATCCAAAAATGTCATAATTCTGATTTTGGGGGACATTTGGTGTTGATAAAACAACATAATTAGAAGAAACTTATGAGATTATCCAAAAATGTCATAATTCTGATTTTGGGGGACATTTTGATGTAGAAGAAACTTATGAAATTAATAAATAAGGAAAGGATTTAATTATTCAAAGATGTGTACCATTAGAAGAAACTTATGAAATTATATCTGATTTTGGGGGACATTTTGGTGTTAATAAAACAACATACAAAATTTTACAATCTAGATTCTATTGGCCTACTATCTTTGGAGATGTTAATGCTTATATTAAAACTTGTGATAGATGCCAACAAGTAGACAATATTTCTAGAAGAAATAAGATGCCCCTCAATTATATGCTAGAAGTTGAAATATTTGATGTTTGAGGATTAAATTTCATGGGGCCATTTATACCATCTTTCAAAAAGCTATATGTAATGGTAGCAGTGGACTATGTATCTAAATGGATAGAAGCGGTTGCTTTTGCTCGATGTAATGCTCCGAGTGTTGCAAAACTTTTGAAGAAGAACAGATTTTATAGATTTGGGATGTTGAGAGTTATCAAACTGATGGGGGAAGTCATTTCAGAAATTCCATACTGGAGAAATTATTAAAGAAATATCATATAAACCATAGAATTGCTCCTGCTTATCATTCTCAGACAAGTGGCTTGGCTTAATTATACAATAAAGAAATTAAAAGAATTACGGAAAAATTTGTGAATCTAATAAAAATGGATTGGTCACTCAAACTTGACTATGTTTTGTGGGCTTATAGGATTGCATACAGAACTCCTATATGAATATCCCCATATAGACTAATATTTAGAAAAGCTCATCACTTACTAGTTGAACTTGAGCATAAAGCATATTAGACGATTAAAGAGTTTAATTATAATTTAAAATATGTTGGTGAGAACATATTTTTGCAATTAAATGAGCTTGAAGAGATAAATAATGAATCTTATAAGAGTACTAAGATTTACAAAGAGAAGATGAAGATGTGGCATGATCGAAAGATTCTAATTAAAAATTTTCAGCTAGGACAACAAGTATTGCTATATAATGCAAGGTTAAGATTATTTCGATACAAACATAAGTCCAGGTGGATGGGCCCTTTTATTGTGATAAAAGTTTATCCTTGTGGAGCTGTAGATATCAATGATCCTAAAATTAATAAAGTATTTAAAGTGAATGGTGATAGATAGAAACTTTATTTTTTAGGGGATCAACATAAATTTAACAATTGAATGATGTTGGGTCAACCAAGATAAGCACTGGTTACGTCGGGCTGACGACATTAAACCAAGTGCTTTATGCGAGGCAACCCATAGTTATCAGTGTGTTTTGCTTTGAATGTTGCTTGTGTGTAATTAAGAAAATTTTGGGTAATATTTTTGAGACTATTATGTGTTAGTATTGATTTTGAGACTTTTTTTAGTGATCTAGACATGCTAAAATGAGAATTTGGATGTTAAGTTAACTGGTGCAAAATTGAGCACTAGAGTGGCTTTAGTATTGAATGAATATCGAAAAGGATCAAAAAAATTTAGACTAGCATGGCTTTACTTGAGACAAAGGTAATTGGGATTCATGCATATCTAGAGCAAATTAGATGGCAATTAAAAATGCAATTTATCGATACTAGTTATATAGAGGAAGCAGATAAGGAGAAGAATCTTAAGCAAAAATGGATCAAAGAAGATAGTATTAGAACTCGTCACCACAGTCCATTTTATCAACTTTATATTCCGATTACCCAATGAGAGACTAATGAAAAACAAGAATTTGTCCCAATAAATGAAGAATGAAATTAAGTTTAGTGTTAGAATTTTTCGTTAGGAATCATTGTTCTTATGTGTTTGTGTTTCAGTCTTATTTTTAGTGCTTGTGACTTTTATGTGTTTAATTGTGAATGTTTGTTTAGTGTTTACATTTAGAAGATTTTCTCATCCGAGACTATTTGGAATGAGAATTAAGTGTTACATGTACTTGTACTAGTTTGTGAATGAATGTATATGTTTGTTTTTGTGAAAATTTGTTTAATTTTTAGACTCAAATTGAATTATTAATATTTTTAGAATTTTGATAGAGACGAGAGTTAAGGGAGAGGAAAATAGTCATTTAAGTGTTTTGAGACCATTTAGGTTGGTATACTTAGGCTAAATGTGCATTAACCTAAGTTTAAAAATAGTACACTAGCTCCTAAATGCCACATTCGTGAGCTTAAGCGTGATGTAACCTGAGAGACAGGCGCCTAAGTTCCACTTATTCGCACTTAAGCGCTGATTTGTGAATGGTTAAAATTCAAAAAAATAAACTCAAAAATTGCCATTTTTACACTCGCTGTCACTTTCAACCTCTCGAGTTCGTGATTTGGAAGTCTAGGCAAGCCATTTTGATTCAAGTAGTTTTTTGCTTATAGAAGTTAAGTTTAGTACATTATACTTGATTTTTGAAGTTATTATAGAATTTTATGAAATTTGTAGAATGGCACCAAAAATGAAGAGGAGTAAAGGAAAAGTCCATTTGATTCAAGCAAGTTTGTGAGTTTGAAAGCTCAAGATAAGTACAATGGTGCTCTGCAATCACGAAAACTTATCAAAGAGTGATGTTTCAAGAATCTTGGTGAATCCGTAAAATATCTGAATGTTCACCGGCAATGGGAATGATTCTGCCATTTTTCTTTTGTGGCTGTTATTTCAATAGTTAGGGAGTTTTATTGCAACCTTCTGGAGGCAGAAGAAGATTGAGTCATGGTTAGAGGAAAATTAGTACCTTTTCACTGGAGGTAATCAATATGTTTTACCATCTACCACCTGATATTTTGTTTTTTTATGTGAACTACAATTTTACTAAGATGGAACTAGATGAGATTATTTCCTATTTAATTGTTGGAAGAGGGCTCTGGAAAATTACAAATTAGAGAAGAGTCAACTTTTTCACCTCAAAGTTAAGTGCACCTTCGAAGGCATGACACTATTTTATTTCAGCCCATCTATTACCAACAAATCATCTCAATGAAGTTATCAGAGAGAGAGCAACGTTGAAAAACTGTACTTAGGAAGGCAAGCTCAACAATATTAGAGCTTTGATCTATCATACTATCATCAGTTCGACCACTGCCGCTACTACTGTAGTTTTGGGATTTGCTTCCTTAACTTTTCTTTGTGTGAGTAGGCCGGAGTGAGATATGAAAGCTGAGAGGAAGTTTTGTTGCCTCTATTGCTAATTACAAGTGTAAATGTGAAGTCATATTCTGAGCATTCTATCATTAGCTGGAGAGGAGGATTCTTAAGGAGTTATGGATTGGGAACATTTGCTGCTTCTACATCTAGACCATCTACCTCGTGAGCTTCTACTTCTAGAGATGAGTCTACTGAAACTCAAAATTAATTATTGCAGAGGATGATGGACAATATCAATTATACCATAGATAAGTTACAAAATTTAGAAAGCTTTGTAGATCATATTGATGGGTATAAAAAAGGAAAAGTAATTATGAAGAGAAATTTCATTCATCTCTGAAAAACATCATTAGAGGTAACCAAGGTGTGAAATTTCCTCTACATCCTAGATACCCTGATTATGAGTCTGCAGATGCCTTGAATAGCAATGATTCTGATGATGAGGAGGAGGAGGACTGATTTATTTTTATATTTGTAGTATATGATGGACTATGTAGTTTGGACTTGCTACATTTGCATTGTGTACCTATTTTGACAATGTGATGTGTGAAATTTTTATTTAGTTTAATTTTTATTGTGATGTTGCGTTTTGATAGTATTTTGTTTTAATTTCTATGGTAGTAATTGTTGCTGTGTGTTGATTATTGTGTTTTAGTTAGTTAGGATTTAACTTATTTCTATGTCTTGTGAAAAGTTGAAAATCTTGCTAACTTTAGTTTTAAATTTTAAACTCAGTAAGCTGCTACCCTGTATTTTTCTTTTATCTTGTTAGTGTGTTTGTTTTCATGTTGAGATTGGAAATCAAAGTTAGTGTGTTAGTTTGTTTTTATGTTTGTACTCACTACATAGAAGTCTATTGAATCTCTATATGTTGAATTGAAATGAAAAGGATAGAAAATTGATCAAAAATTAATTTTACTCCTATTTTTAGTTTTATACTTGTATAATTAGGGTATAAAAATTATTGTAAGCATGTTATTTCAATTTTCATTTCTGCTTATATATATCTGCCGCTAAACTGCTGAATCTTATTAAAAATTTATGTTTGGGGGGATGAAAAATATTTTCAAAACTTGAATTTTTTTTTTTCTCAAATGTGCTATAAGTGAATTTGATTTGAAAAGAAAAATGATCATGTATATTGATCCCAATTTTTTATATGTAAGGATTTATGAAGCTGACAGCACACCGGCGCCAAAAACTTAATTCATGTGCTAAAAATAAGTTGTGTAAAATATATATAAGTATGGACAATTATTAATGGGATTCTACGTATGTATACATATTATTATCAAGTAATATTCGACTTTCTATTTAAGCCCCAAATATCGATCCCACGGAGAATGTTTAAATTTGTAATGATAAATTTTACTCGAAAATTCACAAAGAGTCAAAAAAAATTACTGTCACTAATGTTGAATGTTGAGAACAAAACTAAGTTACTTAACTATTAGCAAAACAGAAATGCAAGATTTAAACATTAACTACTAATCTACTAACTATGTTTATCTAATGAAGATTTCTTATGTGAAAAAGTAACATTCCCACTACAATGAGGTTTTGGTGAAATGAGATGAGATAAATTTTTATAATATGTATTGTAACAAATAGGAGTAGTTTTAACTCTCTACCTTAATACAGTGCATTGAAAATCATTATTTAATCCCTGGTTTAGTCACTAAATCTATGGCTAGGCTAGGAGGATACCAACTCCCACTCCAGAGCTTTCACTTCCCTTCACGTGAAGGCTAACTCTCTCTTTAGTTTTTAAACACTAAGACCGAATTTGGGATTTTAGTCTTTCACCCTAAAGATTCTCCAATTCTACACTCAATAAAGAATCTTTTCGTATTTATTTGCATTTAATTCCATGAACGAATTTCTCCTCTATGAAATCAAATGTGATCCTCCTCTGTTGTAGAATTCATACTGCATTTCCCAGATCATATGTTTGACAACACATTTTAACAATTCTATTGGCCAGATAAAAAATTAATTAAGTTCGGAGCTCAAAAGATCATCACAATTTATATTATATTTTTATATTGGTACGTCCATGTTATCTCTTCATTTCACCATAACTCAGAGTAGAGAGAAAGATAGAGGAAACTACTCAGACTTCTTAAGAAAGATACAATAAAACAAAAATTTCATATAAAAAAGAAAGTTCATACAACACTAATAAACAAACAACACTTATCTAAAACTCTTTCTCAAATTAAATCTCTTATAACCTTTCCTTAGAAATGCAGGAAGAAGATATCTCTCACTTTTCCCCCTCTCTAACACTCTTACAGAAAGTTTCACACTTAATCTCACCACACAAACTCTAAATTATAAAAGAAAACTCACTAATTGACTCCAATGTGGTGGTGGAAAGAAAATGGATTATGAAGAATGACAAAAAAGAAGCATGGTGGAACGTTGTGGAGCAAAAAGGAATGTGAAGGAGTGAAGGAGTTTGTTTTCTGATTGAATTTCGGCCCCAAACAGAGCCTAGGTCCGTTCTCCAAGAGGTGCCTCCAAACTCTCTTCAAAAGTTGTCCAAATACATTAAATCATCTAGAAACAGGGGCTAAATCAACATTGGTTTCGTCGGTGCAAGTGTCCCACAATGTAATTCGCTGCTCTTTGTTTAAAGGTGGCATCGACACTCTTCTGGTGTCGACAGCACTGAGTAAAATTCTCATTCTATTCTGTTGTTCTGCGCAGTCGGTGCTGAGTATTTCTTCAAAAACGTCATTTTAACTCCAAATTACATTCTTTTTGCTTCCTCTGTGCTATAAGTCCAAAAAATCAACAACCTGCAAGAAAACCTTAAAATACCTTCTATTAAAGTGCAATATCACCAAAAACAAGTATAAAATATGCGTCTAAAATGCATATATTTTTGGTGTATCAAAATCCCCCAAACTTACATGTTACTTGTCCGCAAGTAACTCCTCTACAAAAAATATGACTTATGGTAAAGAATTTAACTTCTAGGTTTTCATATTTTAGTTCTCTAAACATAATGGTATAACTTAAGAAAAATTCAAAACAAATCCAGTTAATACTAAAGGTGTAAGGATATTCAGCAATTTAGTCCAAGATTTTTTATCCTCTATTTCTTTCAAGAAAAATTTCAATTTGTCATATTACAGTCACTTAGAATATTTGTATGAAAAAGAACTTCATAAAACATTACTAATAATTAAGATAATATTGAAATAAAAAGTTTAGAAAATGTGTCCAGGTCTTTTTCCATAAATTGATTCAAGTGAAACAAATTTTTAGTTAGACATCTCCTCAAGCTTCTCCCTACATCTTTTTCTTTTTCTTTTCTTTTCAGAATCATTTTTTTTTAATCTCTTTTTCTTTTCTTTCTCTCTTTTTTTTATGTGAAGATTATTATGTCTAGATAGCCCCTAATGATTTTGAACCTCACTATCCTCTTCTTAAAGTTAAAAACCTTTTACAATTCTTANATCATCAAATTTAATCTCCTTTGTGGATCAACTCTTAGTTTATATTGTTCATCTAACATAATTCTGTGCATATAGATTGAAGGGCTGATTCCCTTAATATCAACTAAGGTCCAACCAAAAGCTTTCTTATATCTTTTGAATGTATCTAACAGTCTTTGCTCTTGCAAATCATTTAATTCTGAAGATATAATAACAGGTAATGTAGACGAGTCTCCAACAGTCTTTGCTCTTGCAGATCATTTAATTTTGAAGATATAATAACAAGTAATGTAGATGAGTCTCCTAAAAACACATACTTCAAGAGGCTAGGCAATACTTTCATCTCAAGTTCAGGTGGTTTTATAATTGACGGAAATAGAATTTTGTCAGCATTTTCTTTAATATTCAGCATCTCAAATCTTTCCCTGAACATAATCTAATTCTTCATTTTCATCCAGGATTATTTCATCACTCTCTTAAATATTTCCTGAACATAATCTAATTCTTCATTTTCTAATTCATCCAGAATAACTTTATCACTATCTTCAAATTATCTTTCTCTTCAAAATGTTCTTTAAAATGTTCTTTCAATAGATGTTCACTAATTTCCATGCAAAAACATTCATTATCTCTTTCAACAGTGTCTTTCAATAGATGTTCACTAATTTTCATGCGAAAACATTCATTATCTCTTTCAACAGCAGACTATTTCATAGATTTTGCAATATTAAAAGTCACTTCTTAATCATTCCTCTCATAGTTAACTCTCCTTTTTGAACATCTATCATAGCTTTTCCAGTAGCTAAAAATGGTGTTCATAGTTAATTCTCCTTTTTGAACATCTATCATAGCTTTTCCAGTAGCTAAAAATGGTCTTTTTATCTCTTTCAACAGCAAGGTATTTCATAGATTTTACAATATTAAAAGTCACTTCTTGATCGTTTACTCTCATTAATTCTCCTTTTTGAACATCTATCATAGCTTTTCCAGTAGCTAAAAATGGTCTCCCTAAAACGATTCTTCTTTTTGAACATCTATCATAGCTTTTCCAGTAGCTAAAAATGGTCTCCCTAAAATGATAAGTATTTCTTTATCTTCCTCCATATCCTTTTTGAACATCTATCATAGCTTTTCCAAATGTCTCCCTAAAATAATAGGTATTTCTTTATCTTCCTCCATATCTAAGACAATAAAATCCACCTCTCCCTAAAATAATAGGTATTTCTTTATCTTCCTCCATATCTAAAATAATGAAATCCACCGGAAAGATAAATTTGGTCTCCCTAAAATAATAGGTATTTCTTTATCTTCCTCCATATCTAAGACAATAAAATCCACCTCTCCCTAAAATAGGTATTTCTTTATCTTCCTCCATATCTAAAACAATGAAATCCACAGGAAAAATAAATTTATCCACTTTTACTAACACATCTTATATAACTCCCTTAGGATATGTAACTGAATGATCTGCTAACTATATAGTTATAGAAGTAGGTGAGACTTCTCATAATCCTAAGCTTTTGAAAATTGATAGAGGCATAAGATTAATACTGGCTCCCAAATTACATAAAGTTCTTCCACAAATTTTTTCACCAATAGCACATGGTATTGTGAAACTGCTTGGTTCTTTTAATTTTCTAGGAAGCTTTTTTTGAATAATTGCACTACACTCTTCACTAAGTGTAAAAGTTTTGTTATCCGTGAACTTCATTTTCTTGTTCAGAATATTTCTCATAAATTTCACATAATTGGGCATTTGCTCTAAAGCTTCTACGAAGATAATATTTCTTCTTAAGAATTTCTAAAAATTTTGAAAATTATTTATTCTATTTAAGCTTCTACGAAGGGAATATTCACCGTTAACTTCTTAATAATTTCTAAAAATTTTGAAAATTGTTTATTCTCTTTATTGTGCTTATTCACCGTTAACTTCTTAAGAATTTCTAAAAATTTTGAAAATTTTTTATTCTGTTTATGTTGCTTCAGTCTTTGAAAAATGGCGTTTCTAAAAATTTTGAAAATTGTTTATTCTGTTTATGTTGCTTCAATCTTTGAGGAAACGGCGGTGGAGGTTCTCCACAGTAATTTTCATTGGTGTAAATGGATACTCTAAATATGGGTACTCATGATCCTTCTCTCTTTCGGTATCCACTTTATCTTTTTCAGTGTCTAAATCTTTTTGCACGCTTATTTCCAATTCTTTTCCACTTCGTAATTGTATTGCTTTGATTTATTCTTTTCCTTGGTCTTTAGGATTTGGTTCCACAATATTAGGAAAAGTTCCTAATGTTCTGTCACTAAGCGCGGTAGCAATATGCTCTAATTGGTTTTCAATATTCTTAATAGCAGTTCCTTGATTTTGTAATCGATTTTCTTGAATTCCAGAGGACCTTTCCCTCNCCACTAAGGTATATGGTTGAAAGAAAACATGTTGCTACCCATTATGCTTATATGTTGAAATACTTATGATCGAAGATGATGATATTATTATTTAGAATCGAATGAAAATCCCACATATACATGATTTTTTACATTAATTTTTTTAGGAGAAAAAAATTACATGCTGACTTAGATAAAATTATTTCACTAATGTGAGTAAAATGTATAATTAAATCATTTTAATGTAATTTGAGAACGTATTAATATAATGGAGTAAATGTTACTATGGAAGATATATTATGTGGTAGAAATAAGAGTCTTGACATATAACTTGTTATCAAGCAATGATAAGTGATTAGCTTGGCTCATAGACAAAAAAAAAAGAGCATTAGATGTCAATGGCTAATAGATCATACATGTTTTTCATGCGTTGAATATAGATTAATTAAGATTGTCAAAATTAAAATGATATTTAATGATCTACTCAGTCTTTCATTGTGTGTGGAGGTTAGAGATGGAACAAATGGGTAGCAGACTTTTGTGAGTAAAGATGTCAACTAGGGGTGTAAATGAGCCGAATACGAGTGAGGCTCGGCTCGTGTTNGCGTTGAATATAGATTAATTAAGATTGTCAAAATTAAAATGATATTTAATGATCTACTCAGTCTTTCATTGTATGTGGAGGTTAGAGATGGAACAAATGGGTAGCAGACTTTTGTGAGTAATGATGTCAACCAGGGGTGTAAATGAGCCGAATACAAGTGAGCTCAGGCTCGGCTCGTGTTCGGCTCATATATGTTTCGAGCTCAAAAAGTGTGTTCGTGTTCGGCTCGTTTGCTTAACGAGCCGAACACGAGCCGTTCACGAACAAAGAGTCATTTTGACAACCCTAATCACATAGCCATAAGATGTTAAAGATTGGGGTAAGATTTGAACCATCATTTGAATCTAATCTAATAATTTTTATTATATTTTCTTCATTAATACTTTAAATTGATTATAAATCTTTGTAGCCTTGTAGTCAATTGATTTTTAAAAAAGNTTTATTATATTTTCTTCATTAATACTTTAAATTGATTATAAATCTTTGTAGCCTTGTAGTCAATTGATTTTTTAAAAAATACTACTCATCAACGATATATATATATAATTGATTAGTAGTATGTCGAGTCAAAACGAGCCGAACACGAACGAACAAATATTTGTTCGTGTTGTTTGTGTTCGGCTCGTTAACTTAGCAAACGAGCTGAACACGAGCTTCTTAACGAGTCGAACACGAGCTGTTCGCGAACAACGAATCGTTTTGACAGCCCTAATGTCAACAAGTATCGAGCAATGATTTATAGTGAGCATCAAAAACTGGGCAACAATAAGCTATTATTCATTCATTCTTCTAAAAAAATGGAAGACTAGACGACAGGGCGTCAGATGTTGGGATCTAACGCGCGCGCGCGCGCACACACACATGACTTGACTATTGATAAGGAACGTTCAAAGTCAAGTCGAGCAAAATAATTGGCAATTAACTTAATTCTACTCCTCAAAATAAGAAAAAATGAGTGTTAACTAAGAAGACATAAGGTGATAGAGGGTAAAAATATTAAATATCAATCATTTACGTGCATCTGAAAATTTATGACATGGAACAAAATTAATTATGTGATGATAAATAATCAGTTATTTTATTGTCCTAATTTGAGGGAAGCAAATTAACATGTAGGATGGGCAACACACATCAATAGATGATATGCATTTGATGTTCACCATTAAAAGTCATTGTGTGGTGATTAATACAAAATAGTAGAATTTGGAGTAAAAGAGGAAATCAACTTAATTGTTCTCTTGGAAAGAGAAGAAACTGGATGAACAGTATGGTGCATGTTCGAGGATAATGAACAATTGATATTAGGTGNAATTTACAATATATTAGATATATAAATATAGCTATCTAAAGTTAACTCCTAATACCAAAGATCATGTTAAATTTAAAATTTGAAAATATAAATAAATGAGGACAAATAAAATTAAGTTCCTTCTTTTTTTATAGAAAAAAAGTAATTTTTCTCCCCCCTCCCCCCAACCTTAAATTTTGAAAAGATTTAGCATGAAGAACTTAAGGATAAAGGGTGAAAGAGAACATTAAATACATAAAGAAAATACATAACTATTGAAGGTTCTGAATTTTGAAAATAAATTCTTAAATACTGCAAATGCTAATATGAAAAACTACAAGGCTTAAAACATTAAATTGCACATAATACATATAAAATACACTAAGAAAGAGTTAATTATAATACATATAACAAAATGTTGAAACTAACAACAGAACTAAAATAAATTCTAGAAATAAAAATAGTTTTATAAATTACAGTTTCNCCATAGATGATAATGTTTGTTATATCCATTGAGATTGCCATTCCCAATCCGGTGATCAAAGCTTCATATTCTGCTTCATTGTTGGTGCACGACTCTGTAAGGTGGTATGAGAACCTCAACATACCCCAATCTGGCGTGGTAAAGATCAATTCTATCCCCGCTTTGCCTGGTATAACCGTGCTTGGTCCTTTATCTTTTCTGGCTGATGAAGCACTGTGGAAGTACATCTCCCAACGTTGCACACTGGATAATTTCAATTATAATGATTGCTCGTCTGGTAACTCGTCATTGAGAGAGGACCTAGCTGGCAGTGGGTGTGCAGCAAGAAAGTCTACCAGTATCTATCCCTTGATAGAATGAAGGGGAACAAAAGTTATATCAAATTGCAATAAGATCATTGACCATCTTGCTAGATGTCCGGAGAGTGATGGTCGGGTCATCAGATATTGCAATGGATTAAATTTCGAGATTAGGGTAATCTCATGAGAAAGCATGTAATGTCTAAGCTTTTGAGAGGCAAAAATCAATGTCAGACAATGCTTCTTAATAGTTGGATACCTTATCTCCGTCAGTATTAGACGACGACTCAGGTAGTAGAGTGTCATTGACTTGGGCTAAGAGAGCTCCAAGTGAGTCATCTAAGGCTGCGCTATATAGTATCAACAGTTTCCCTGAAATAGGGGTTGCCAAGACAGGAGATGTCATTAAATATTATTTAAAATCCTCGAAAGCCTGCTGGCATTTCTCTTTCCAAATAAACATTATATCCTTTTTAATTAATGCCAAGAAAGACTGACACCTACCTGAGAGATTAGAAAAAAAGCATCTCAGATATGTCAACTTCCCCTGGAAGGAATGTAGTTGTTTCAAGGTTTTAATATGAGGCATTTCCAAGATAGCTTTAATCTTATTCGGGTCAATCTCAATTCCCCGATGACGGACAATGAATCTTAGAAATTTCTCGGAGGTAACACCAAAGGCGCACTTTAAGGGATTCATTTTAAAGTCATATTGTTGTAACCATTCAAACACGATCCTCAAATCATACAAATGGTCTATTTTTCATTTACTCTTGATGACCAAATCATCCATGTAGTATTCTACTTGGTTCTGAATGAGTTCATCAAAAGCTTTTGTCATTACGCGGTGATATGTTGCTTGGGCGTTTTTTAGGCCGGACGACATTACTGTGTACCAGAAAATTTCGATCGGTGTTCTGAAGGTTGTAAGTGTTGAATCCTTGGGAGCCATCTTGATTTGGTTGTATCTTGACTATCCGCCCATGAAGGAGAAAATTTTATGTGTCGAAGCGATTTCCACCATCATCTCTGGTATTGGCAGTGGAAACTCAACTTTTGGAAATGCCTTGTTCAAATCTCTGAAGTCAACACAAACACGGATCTATCCATTTTTCTTCTTAATAGGGACAATGTTAGTAAACCAGTTGGGGTATTGTTATTCTTTCACAAAGTTGGCATCTATTAATTTCTTCACCTCGGTGATGACTTGTTGTTCTATTTCGAGGCGTATTCTCCTGGGAGCTTGTTTTACTGGAGTTATATTCTTGTCCACCCCAAATTTATGGACTGCAACCTCTACTAACAGTCCTGACATTTCATCGTAGCTCCATGCAAAACAATCTTTGAATTTTGTTAATAGTTTGATCAATTCTGAAGATTCTTCGTCATTGAGTAAGGAACTATAAATGTATGTTGGGGTTACTCTTCAGTCCCGAGGTTAATCTCTTTCAAGTCATCAATGGTAGATTTAATTTCTTCCAAAAAATCTAGTGGAGCATCTTCTATTAGTTGATCAGTAGAGTCATCCTCTATATCGAAGCAATCCTCTT
>JXCR01048685.1:86928-97479 GCA_002079205.1 Phalaenopsis hybrid cultivar | reverse complement strand
CTCTTAGCATCATTTTATAGAATGCAAGCGACTTCAGAGTTTTCGACCGTTCGATTCATCTCTCTTCCTTAACCTTCCAACTCTTCGCTTTGCCTCCTTTTTACTCATCTGTCCCCTCCCTTCCTATTTCTCGATTCTTTGTTTCCCCTCTCTCTGGCGACAAAGGTTGATGTAATGGCACATAAGGAGCAATCAAGGCAGAACATTCGACCAAGAGTTTATTCCTTAACTCATGAGGAATATGAAGAACCTGTTGCTACTGATATTGTTTCTAATAGAGTTTTATGAGTGATTTGTCATATGAATGTCATGTTTGTTATATTGCATTCAATTTCTCATATACTTTTATTTTAAAAGTTGAGTGTTATGTTAATTATGTTATCCTATTTAGAATGTGGTGTTTTTTTATGTTATGATCTTTCAGATTTTTGGGATTGATTAGTTGAATTATCTTATCTCAGATGTTAGATTTATCATATCTGTTTAGTACTTAACAAGAATTAAATTTTCTTGAAAATTTTTGGATAGATCATGCTTTATCCGTATAATGATTAAATTTTCTTGAAATTTTTATGAGGGAACATCGTAATAATTGAAAAAAAAAAATAAAATAAAAATTAAGAAAAGAAATTTTAATAGGTTAGTTTCAGTTTGAAGAGATTAACTGTCTCAACGGTTCTATTTTAAATAGATGAGCATCTCCACTTGAAACCAACAAAGAGTGCACAGAAAGGAGTAGAGGGTGAGGAGAAAGAGGAGTGAGGGTTTCGAAACCCCAAAGGGTAGACATCATTGATTGCCTATGTAAGTGGCTTCAACGCTGNGCAGAATTCCCATTCTTCCTAACAGGTTTATTGATGTCCTTCGCCCACTCAAACGAAGGAGGGAAATATGACCATTTATGTGTGTCTGAGGCGTTCACACCCGCAAGGGCAGTTGCATATGAACTGTTCGAAGTCATTCTCAAAGGCAGGCCTTCAGAGAAGAAAGCAGCTCTACTCTGATAAATGAGGGGAAAAAGCTTCGAAAGAAAGAAGAGAGGACGCTGTGAGACGGGACGAGCGCAGAGAAGCCGTAGAAATCGCGAGTTGTATCTGGGAGAGGGAGCTGCAGAGCGAGGAAAGATGTGAGACGAGCCGCAGAGGAGTCATAGAGCAAGGAAAGACGTG
Organism: Phalaenopsis hybrid cultivar; assembly: GCA_002079205.1. Taxonomy (NCBI): domain Eukaryota; kingdom Viridiplantae; phylum Streptophyta; class Magnoliopsida; order Asparagales; family Orchidaceae; genus Phalaenopsis; species Phalaenopsis hybrid cultivar. The sequence goes on along the minus strand of JXCR01048685.1, from coordinate 96,310 downwards.
AGACGAGACGCATCTCAAAGCCTAAGAAAAAGCGGGGAAGACGAACGGAATGAAGACGAATGAAGTCGTAACGTCTCAGAGCCAGAGGGGAAGACGAACGGAATCGAGCATGAAGACGAGCGAAATCGTAACTGTTGCTAGGGTTAGCCATCGGGCGAAACCCTAGCAGAGCCGAGCGGGAAGGAAGACGACATCTTATTAGTAACTTCGGGTAATGAAACGACACTCAGTAATTTGTTAGCTGTCTCCGCTCCTAGAACCAGAGACAGAGACAAGACCAAGCTGACTCGTGCCTAATAGCTTATTTCATGCAAGTTTTATTTTTTTTTGTGTTTTTTCTATGTTTCATTCTTTTACGATGCTAGTGTCTGATGTATCATATGGGCAGGACACCTTTTTTGACTCATCTCATACTTCTATGTATCTTTTCCTTTTCAATAAATTGAATTTTTTTTTAAAATCAGTTTAATAAATACTTTTAATTCTTACCTCGGTTGTCCTAAACCACATGACTTGGTCTCTTCCTTCGCACAGCTGAAACGCACGCAACTTGGTGTCCTCCTCTCTGCTTGCGAGCATGACGTTGTTAGCTCAACTTCGGCTCCTTTCTGCATGAACACTTGGAGTTGACACCTCTTCTGCTCAATAACGACGTCGTCTCTTCTGTTACGTTCTAGCCTCCCACGTAGGTGAGGTTGCATTGTTTTTCTCTTAGCATNCTTGGAGTTGACACCTCTTCTGCTCAATAACGACGTCGTCTCTTCTGTTACGTTCTAGCCTCTTACGTAGGCGAGGTTGCATTGTTTTCCTCTTAGCATCATTTTATAGAATGCAAGCGACTTCAGAGTTTTCGACCGTTCGATTCATCTCTCTTCCTTAACCTTCCAACTCTTCGCTTTGCCTCCTTTTTACTCGTCTGTCCCCTCCCTTCCTATTTCTCGATTCTTTGTTTCCCCTCTCTCTGGTNCAGAGTTTTCGACCGTTCGATTCATCTCTCTTCCTTAACCTTCCAACTCTTCGCTTTGCCTCCTTTTTACTCATCTGTCCCCTCCCTTCCTATTTCTCGATTCTTTGTTTCCCCTCTCTCTGGCGACAAAGGTTGATGTAATGGCACATAAGGAGCAATCAAGGCAGAACATTCGACCAAGAGTTTATTCCTTAACTCATGAGGAATATGAAGAACCTGTTGCTACTGATATTATTTCTAATAGAGTTTTATGAGTGATTTGTCATATGAATTNAGGCAGAACATTCGACCAAGAGTTTATTCCTTAACTCATGAGGAATATGAAGAACCTGTTGCTACTGATATTGTTTCTAATAGAGTTTTATGAGTGATTTGTCATATGAATGTCATGTTTGTTATATTGCATTCAATTTCTCATATACTTTTATTTTAAAAGTTGAGTGTTATGTTAATTATGTTATCCTATTTAGAATGTGGTGTTTTTTTATGTTATGATCTTTCAGATTTTTGGGATTGATTAGTTGAATTATCTTATCTCAGACGTTAGATTTGTTTAGTACTTAACAAGAATTAAATTTTCTTGAAAATTTTTGGATAGATCATGCTTTATCCGTATAATGATTAAATTTTCTTGAAATTTTTATGAGGGAACATTGTAATAATTGAAAAATAAAAAAAAAAATAAAATAAAAATTAAGAAAAGAAATTTTAATGGGTTAGTTTCAGTTTGAAGAGATTAACTGTCTCAACGGTTCTATTTTAAATAGATGAGCGTCTCCACTTGAAACCAACAAAGAGTGCACAGAAAGGAGTGGAGGGCGAGGAGAAAGAGGAGTGAGGGTTTCGAAACCCCAAAGGGTAGACGTCATTGATTGCCTATGTAAGTGGCTTCAACACTATGTGAGTGTGCTTGTGCGAGGAGGGACAACTATGAAGGTGCAAAGGAGAAGAGAAGGGGGCTCATGCAGGTCTTGGATCGTCAAGATCAAACTCGCATGGGAGGCGGAAGAACTCGCTAAGAGTGTTGTGAACTTGGAAGTGAGTTGTGCAAGTGTNTGAAGGTGCAAAGGAGAAGAGAAGGGGGCTCATGCAGGTCTTGGATCGTCAAGATCAAACTCGCATGGGAGGAGGAAGAACTCGCTGAGAGTGTTGTGAACTTGGAAGTGAGTTGTGCAAGTGCCTTGTGCATAAGACAAGAGGGAGGGAGCTTTGCGTGCGTTCTGTGGGTGTTCGAGCAGGAGCTTACGTGCGTGAATTGTATAGAAAGCAGCCAAACCGATTCAGTAGTAAAAACAGTGAAGTTTAGGGTAATACTTTTTATTTATATAAGTTTTTTTGTTTATTTAATTAGATGTTCTTTAAGTTCTATTAAATTTTTATGTATTAATAACAAGGATTAAGGTAACACACAATCCAATTAAAGCCAAAGGAGAATAGAATTGATTGGTGGATTAAATTTTGATAAGATGAATTCACGGTTTTTTGTTTAAATGTCTTTATATATTAAATTTATTTTATAATATNGATGTTCTTTAAGTTCTATTAAATTTTTATGTATTAATAACAAGGATTAAGGTAACACACAATCCAATTAAATCCAAAGGAGAATAGAATTGATTGGTGGATTAAATTTTGATAAGATGAATTCACGGTTTGTTGTTTAAATGTCTTTATATATTAAATTTATTTTATAATATAGTGTTAATTTAGATTATTTATGCTAATTAAAATAGAGAGTAGAATTGGAAGTAATAGTGGGCTAGAAATCAAGGAGTTTGAACGACAGTAAAGGAGGTGGTAAAGGTTTAATTTTTAGTTAGAATTAATGTATTTATTAAGTATTATCGTATGAATTAATGTTAGAAATTAAAGATTTTGACTAGAGGAGATGAATATTTTTGAAGAGGTTACCTAGGAAGGAGCANGTTTGAACGACAGTAAAGGAGGTGGTAAAGGTTTAATTTTTAGTTAGAATTAATGTATTTATTAAGTATTATTGTATGAATTAATGTTAGAAATTAAAGATTTTGACTAGAGGAGATGAATATATTTGAAGAGGTTACCTAGGAAGGAGCTATTAAGGAAATTTAGTTGAGGTATGATGTTAAATCATAAAGTTTATAAATTATAAAAAAATTAAATGAAACTTATTTATTTATAATATAAAGTGTCTTTAGATTTTAATTATAAAAACATGTTCTAACCAATTAGATATGATGAAATCTAGATTTTCGATATATGATTATGATTATCATTTTTAGGCATTCAATAGAGGAGAAAATTTAGGATTCAAAGCGATAAAAATTATAAAAAAAAAATTAAGGTGTNCTAGATTTTCGATATATGATTATGATTATCATTTTTAGGCATTCAATAGAGGAGAAAATTTAGGATTCAAAGTGATAAGAATCATAAAAAAAAAATTAAGGTGAGTAATTATATTTTTAAATTTTAATAATATTCTTATTTACAAATTTATTCCTAATTTCATTATGCTCTACTCAAATGTGATTTGAATTGCAACATATTTTTCATATTGTTCGATAAAAAAAAAATTAAATAGTTACATAATGATATTCTTATGAAGTTATTAGATTATTAAGTGCTCTTTAGTTCCACTAAAGAGGTATTTATTCATTAGTAGATGAAGACAAAATGTCGCATAAAAAATAATATATATTATAAAGCTTGTATTATATATATAAATGTTTGTATCTGCAAGTTAAGTAAAGGAGTTCACCCCTTATGGTACTCTANATAAAAAATAATATATATTATAAAGCTTGTATTATATATATAAATGTTTGTATCTGCAAGTTAAGTAAAGGATTTCACCCCTTATGGTACTCTACTGAGGTGCTAGTGTACTTGACCAAGTATTTATTTTTTATTACCTTAGATAATTGTAAAAAATAGATTATTAACCTTTGTGTTGATGGGAGAGTATTGGCCAGGGGTGATTAGACACCCTCCTACCTCAAAAAATCATGTAAGTTAGATCACGAACCACTATAACGAAAAAAGAGTATCAGTAAGGGGTGCCTATATACATTTTCACCTAGGGCAATTGTTGACTTGGTCTCCAATTTTGTGTTAATGGGGTATATATTAGTCATAAGTGTGTTAGGTTATATTTAGATGATAATCCTGATATAGATGTGAAAGTTAAGATTATGACGTATATTAAAGCTAGTGATTCAACCTTGTAAAGTAAAACAATAGTTGATACTTGTAGAAATATTTAGATTTCTTCATGAGCATATTTTGACTTCCTCCATGAGCAAATATTATAAATGTATGCTTTAAATTATTATATGATTTTGTAGAAAATATTAGACAAGACAAGCATATATATTGCTCCATTTTTGTGTGCTACTATAATCTAGAAGTGTAATTACTTAACTGAGCTATTTTAATTAATTTATTATATGGTTATAATATTTCGGAGTTAAGATTTAAATAAAAGATGAATATTAGAGGAGAAAATATTTACAACAGGCAAGATCGACAACCTAAAAGGTAAACTTTATTTGGTCAATTAAATTACTTTATTTATTCTTTTTCATTTAATATTTGCATTATAAACTATTAGTTATAGAATCTTCGTCTGACTGTTCGTTCATGCTTTGGAAATTCCAATCCCCGGGGCCAAATTGTGACAACCAATCTAAAGGGTTGTGTGTGTCCCACTCGGTACAAAGGTTCACCCGGTCTTATGGATATTATTCCATATTGCTAAACCTATTTATAAGAATTCAAATTTACTAATATCACAAACTGTCACGACTCGACACAAAACTTGAAATTAACCAAGAAGGAAACAAACAGTCGGATAATGTGAATTAAATTTTCTATATTTAGTTGCTATTTAACAGTTGAAAGAGTCACTAATCAAAATAAATTAAAAAAGATATTTAAATTTACTCACTGTTGTCTGCATCTTTTATAAACGTTCTCTTCTAACGCTTATCGTTAACCACTTAATTAAACTTAAAAATCTTAATTTAATACAATCATAAGCCAAACAATGTCAGTGAATACTCTTAATGAAAAATCACAGTAATACAAAAGAAAATGAAGAAGTATGCATGTCAGTCAAGCTTTTAATAAGTCGATAAAAATATTTTTTGTTATTCACAGAGCTTTGCAATTTTAATATCATATGCATATTATTATGTGTCTGTATAACTATCACAGGAGCACCGTTTAAAGATTGTGTCAATTAAGACACATCAATATCAATATCATTTCTCATATACACGATCACACCACAACTAGCCCTGCTTATAGGGGTCGACTGAGGTGCGATAAAGGCTGGCAGTTTGGTTAGGCTAACTCTCACCAACACTCGTCCTACTTTTTATAAGCATGATCTAGTGGGTGATTAATTAGTCTAATTGGATCGTCTCACATTCATGAAACATTGCATGTCAAAGTTCATTTATATTTACGGGAGCATGAAAATCATATCATCAAAACATAGATATGCAAAACTGTTAAATCCAATAAATAAATACTTACCCAAAAGGACTGTACAATTTCCTAACTATAGAACAAAAAACTGTACAAGTCACACCTGACTACTTTCCTTAGGGCTCGTTGCCTCTACCTGGAAAGCAACAACGTAGAGTGAGCAAAACTAGCTTAGCAAAATAATTATGGCTGAAATAAGATTTTAAACATGAAAAGGAAGTAACGTGTATGCTCAAATGAAACTGTAAAAGTCTACACATGAATCATAACATGCTATCATATTTGAGAAAATAAAGAAAAAACGAGTACAGTGGAAGTCAAGCATAAACATATAATCATAAAAATGTAATCATCAACACATAATTATAAGCATATATCATTTTATAGTAATGTCACTTGTAAATATATAATGTTCAACTATTTTAATGTTCTTTCATCATGAGTCGTCACTCTGCCCCAAATGCCATATAAATTATCGAATAAGATTAGACTTTCCCCAAATAGTAGTTATCGAGAGCCTCCCTTGATACTTACAGTTCCCTACTTTTCCATCACCGCCTAATTTCAACGGTTTCCAGAGTTTTATCCCCGTATAAATATCAGGATTCAGGATACATCTCTGTATAATATACTTGCAAACACTCATATAATTGTCTACCCATAGCATTACTTGTGACATTTTTTAAAACATAATTCATGCACTCAGATATTTCATTTCTTATAAGCATGAATCATAATAGAATGAATACCTACAAGCAATCAGCGTCATCTGCATAATATCTGGATCATTAAATAACATAGACATCATAATAATTCATAAAATTTGGGTTCATAACGTAATTTAACCTAAAACACAACTTATTCGCCTGAAACATACCTCAAAAGGGCTTTTCGGCATAAATCATCCATCTGAAATCCGCTAATCTTCTTCTCATCACCTCTAACTTAACTTCCCTTTCTCTAAACTCATGATATAATCTTTTGGATGCTTGCAAAGCGATTACGACACTTTTGACACATAATTGGTGCCTTCGACGACTACCAGAAATGAGAAAAGTACGTAAAACAATGCAAAAATCAAAACAGAAGGGTGAGGAAGGATGAAAGCTTAGATTGGCAAAAGAGAGACATTCATACCCTTGAATTTCACCCCGAAGCCCTATATTGCGAACTACAGCCTTCCCAAGTGTCGCTCGTTTTGCTTTTGTGTGACCTGGCTATAGTACCTGAGTTGAATCCTTCACGGGATTCGCCTACCGAGTTGTAATGAGGGAGAGACGATCGCGTCAGAGGAAATAGGGAGAGGAGAGGAAAATCAAAGGCTTAGATGCCTTCAAACTGAACAGAAAAGGGGGGCTTAAGGTCGGTTGCGAACAGAGGATTAAGGAAAGGATTAAAAAATAATTAGGTTAATTAAACTAAAAAAATTCAACTTTTATAATTCCCAATCTATTCATAATTTACATGCAGTGTTTTATATAAAATTGATTGATTTCATACATAAAATTTAATTAAATTATTTCAATGAAGTTCCGGGAGATGAAAATTTAGGGGTAATTATAGAATTTTTCAAACTTTACCTGGTTTCCAAACATTAGCTCGGTCGAATGCGAAAGCTACACACGACTTTTGGTCTGTTTAGGGCAGCTGTAGATTATTGATAATATGCTGATAAACAGCTGATCCAGATAAACTGTTGATCTGAATGAGATGACTGTCTGTTTGGTTTGTGTTTGCAAAACAGCTGATGTGCAGTTGCTTCAAGATAAATGATGATTCTGCCCCTATGCAGTAATACTGTTTACGACAGAACTGTCATAGCTATAATAAATCTGCTAATATTTATTATTAATTTTTTATTGCAATCATAATTTATTAATTTTGACATGATATTATTTCAAATGCTTTAATAAATATGTTATTTTTTTATGAAAAATCTTTGTAGTTTATTTCTTTAAATGAAAAAGTTATTAGTTTACCAATAAAAAGAATTTACTCAACAAAACTATTAGCCTGGATAAATACTATAGAGTAGATTAAATTAACTTATTGTCCTGTATAAATGCTATGTAGTAAATTAAATTAGTCGTTTGATTACTAAGTTTTAAAATTTATGTCATCATTTTTTTTCAAAAAGTGAAATATACCTTAGCTTACGTAAATAAGGTAGTAGGTATGTAAAAATTAAATTTAGGTGTTAGATATGTAAGTATATAAAAATTGAGTGCTATGTATGCAATTCTTCCAAGAAAAGTTTTAACATAATTATCAAAATAATAACAATGAACATTGATTAAAATAATCATTTTTAGCATAAAATTAATTTTTCATTAATATTACCCCTAAACAACTCAAATAACATCGACTCTGGCAAAAGGCGCGAATAACATCGTGTAACTCGCCAATAACACAAAAAACATAGCTAATAACACCGCAATAATGCATGAATATTGTCGGAAAACAACTCGAATAACACCGGTTTGGGCAAAAAGTTTGAATAACACCGCGTAACTCACTAATAACATCAAAAAATCGTGCGAATATTTTCGCAATAGCATTTGAATACTACCGCAAAACACCGCGAATCAACGACTGAAAAAAGTCTCGAATAATACCACAAATAACACCATAATAACACTTGAATACTACTGCAAATAACACTGCAAAACACCGCGAATTAACGGTTGACAAAAGACATGAATAATGCCGCTAATAACACCTAATGCGCGACGCAGGGAGGGTAGAGCTATAAACAATTTTCTCCGAATGTGGAACGTTGAGTTGAACCTGCGGCAACATGTAATACAAAAGAAAACCAACTTATCCCGCAACATAGCAAAGACGAAGAAAACAAACACCAATGTCGGTGTTTTGAAAATGCTTCGCAGTTGTTACACTGCCAAATGGACCCTCTGTCTCTCCTTTCTTACCCCGAGAGCTTCTTCGATTGCATGCGGCTTCGACTCCTCCCTCCCAGTCANGTAACTCACTAATAACATCAAAAAATCGTGCGAATATTTTCGCAATAGCATTTGAATACTACCGCAAAACACTGCGAATCAACGAATGAAAAGAGTCTCGAATAATACCACAAATAACATCATAATAACACTTGAATACTACTGCAAATAACACTGCAAAACACCGCGAATCAACGGTTGACAAAAGACATGAATAATGCCGCTAATAACACCTAATGCGCGACGCAGGGAGGGAGAGCTATAAACAATTTTCTCCGAATGTGGAACGTTGAGTCGAACCTGCGGCGACATGTAATACAAAAGAAAACCAACTTATCCCACAACACAGCAAAGACGAAGAAAACAAACACCAATGTCGGTGTTTTGAAAATGCTTCGCAGTTGTTACACTGCCAAATGGACCCTCGGTCTCTCCTTTCTTACCTCGAGAGCTTCTTCGATTGCATGCGGCTTCGACTCCTCCCTCTCAGTCGACATTGCGGCTCGATAGCACCGCAATCCCTCGACGTTGCCGCTGCCTTAAACCCTGCATCGTCCTCCTCTGCTNCAGTCAACATTGCGGCTCGATAGCACCGCAATCCCTCGACGTTGCCGCTGCCTTAAACCCTGCATCGTCCTCGCACACCGCTCAACTCCCTGGTAAGTCGATCTCACCTCTGCCTCTCTCAAACACATCCTTTTATAGGGCGGAAGTAACCTCTTGGCTTTTGACCTTCTCGCTTCCCCTGCGTTCGGTTTCTCGACACCTCTTTTCTACTTCCAAACTTCTTGCTTCATCTCCCTTCTGCTCAGCTCTTCAATTCCTTCCGGCTCCCTACGTTTCCTCCCCTGTATTGAAAATGTGAAAGCTATGTTATGGTAATCAAGACAATATTACTCATTTCCTGCAGATTTGTGTAAATCAAACTAGTTTATTGTCCACGCTGAGTATTATAATATGCATTTGATTAAAGTTTCAATTT
>JXCR01048685.1:63299-78050 GCA_002079205.1 Phalaenopsis hybrid cultivar | reverse complement strand
GCTCGAAATCGAATTATTAACAGCCCTAATTGCATTAATATTTATGTTGATATTAATATCCTATTTAACAGAAATTAAACTTTAAGATTAAAGAAATTTTTGTTAATCAAATTATTTTTCTGAAGTTAGCATATGATTAATTTTTTTGACTTTACGAAGCCGCCTTATGACTAGTTCCACATATTTCTCGATCTCACCGCCTCGGGTAAACAATATGATATTTATAAATATCTTGGCTCATAGATTAATTTAACCCAAAGCATAATTGATATGCCAAAACGTACCTCAAATGGGTTTCACGACAACTAGCTCTTCTCCAAAAATGCTTATTATTTTGCCCTTTTCTTTTTATCTATGTTTACCCTACCCTTTACCTTGTTAATTTCATTTCGGAAGCCCTCACGGAAACCCACAAACCAACTCCTTTGCTTCCGACACAACCTCGTCTCTGCTACGACGACTGAAAACAAAAAGATGCACAATTTGTGGCAAATCTCAAAACAAAAACAGAAGAAAAGAAATGTCTCAAATAGCTTGACAGAGGGTTTCATACCAGGAGATTTTGTCCCTGAAGTCTAAATAAAGAGTTGCGATTCTAGGCGAGTTGTCAGCCTGCTGTAGATAGTGATTCTGCTATAGTTCAAAATCGCATAGAAGCAGACAGGAGAAGGGATCAGGAGAGAGCTTCGTGCAGATGAAACCGAGAGAGATGGGGGAGGGATTAGAAGGCTCTGGAGTAAGGATCACGCCTCATTCGATTGAGCTTAGCTGTTAATATCAGGAGTGAGTCAGTTTNGCAGACAGGAGAAGGGATCAGGAGAGAGCTTCGTGCAGATGAAACCGAGAGAGATGGGGGAGGGATTAGAAGACTCTGGAGTAAGGATCACGCCTCATTCGATTGAGCTTAGCTCTTAATATCAGGAGTGAGTCGGTTGAGAATAGTAAGTCGGGATTAAGCAGAGGTAATTAAGTGTTAATTAAAATTATTTAAACTTATAACTTGATAAATTTATATCTTCAAACCACAACAACAACACTGAACCTTTATCCCACTAAAGGATTAATGTCTATATGATTTGTCGTTAAATTAATGCTAGTTGTCGACAACCTAATGTAACCATCCACTTTTCACATCCGGGGTTTGGCACCCGACAACGGCAGTGTTATTATATCTTCCAACCCATTCAAAATTTAATATAGTGTTTTATATTGAATTGATCGATTTGGAGTTTATAATTTTATAAAATTGGTTCGGTTGAAATCTGAGGGATGCAAAATTCGACATATATTTCAAGTCATTAGAATTTTTACCTGATTTCATAAAACTGATTATTACACGCACCTCCTACCTACCCACCCCAAACCCTAATCATGTTGTCGTGGAGGCAATTGTCTGAATCTGATTAGGCGTTAACTTTGGNACGGCAGTGTTATTATATCTTCCAACCCATTCAAAATTTAATATAGTGTTTTATATTGAATTGATCGATTTGAAGTTTATAATTTTATAAAATTGGTTCGGTTGAAATCTGAGGGATGCAGAATTCAACATATATTTCAAGTCATTAGAATTTTTACATGATTTCATAAAACTGATTATTACACGCACCTCCTACCTACCCACCCCCAAACCCTAATCATGTTGTCGTGGAGGCAATTGTTTGAATCTGATTAGGCGTTAACTTTAANTTAAAATTTTTTTTCTTTAGCCTGTTGCAAACAAGCCTGCCATTGTCTCTCCACTTTACAGAAATAACATGAAAAGATGAGGCAGCATCATTGTTTCAAATCACATCATTTGCACAGCCTTATAATTTATTACGTAGATTTTTATTTATATAAACTATATTCTAAAACATAAAATATTATATAACTACTAAATGTATTTTTTACTAATCCTTAATATTTATAATTTTATACAGTATTGCTCATTTATATTAGTTCTACGCAAGCATTATATAATGTGACTTTAAAATTAGCCATTTGTATATTATTAATTCTTTACATTAAAGAATGATTATTATAATGTAATTGATAAAATCTATGATAGTTATAATTTTATTACATTATAAAGGTTTTAAAAAATTATTACTGTTAGAATTATTATTTGGCCCATGGAATAACCTTTTTTTGTGTTTTTTTTTAATAATATTAATTAAGCTTGTAAGATCTACTAATTTCTTATATCAAGCTGAATAATTTTTCTCAACTTCTTGAAAGAAGTATTGTTGTTGTTTTGTTTTGCTCAAGTTGATCCTAGCTAACTTTCATTGAAACTTGCTGCAAACGGTTGAATTTTTTACAAAACTTATTTATGTCTGGCTTCCTTAAAAAAAGGGAAAGGCCCATACCGATTTCTATCCATTTCTCCTTTTTTTTTAAAAAAAACTTAATTATTAGCATGACACTAGTGGTGATCATTCTCTTTAGTAGAAGTAAATATCATTGTGGTGATTGTCACTTTAAGCTCCTCTATTGCACCCATGCAGAATATCTTTAATTTTTTTTCCGTCTTTTTATGGATAGAATTTACTTCTGCTATAGTAAATCTCTTTGATTAAACTTTATATCGCTTTCGGCTCCTCTCTTGCCTTTCAGTCACCAACTTTCCTTAGTGCTTTCTTTTTTTTTTTTGTTTTGCTCATACCATTTAAACTAATTTCATTTACTAATTCTGAAAGATTCCAGTCTGTCACTAGATAAAATGCTAATGTTTTTCTTTATTATAATCATTTTTTTCATATTAATCTTAGTTGTTCTATTTCTGCTAAATTTAATTGAATATCTATACTTCCCAGACCTTGAATCCTTCCACACATTTTGGTTCATTTTAACATTGGTATCCTGTCTTCTCTTTACATTTATGTTTTGGGAACATTTATTCTCACATATACATGGTTATCTCGATCTAAACCAGCTATGTGTGATTTCTAATTGCTGTCTTCTTTTATGCTTCATTCCTTGGTGCATTTTAGAGCAAACATAAGACCTATCAATCTGACGTTATTGGTTTTTCACATCAGTTGATTATTTTCCTTTAATGCTTGCTAAAGCCCCTGTCCTTATTGTTTACTGGTTAATTTAATCCGATACACCAAGCTCTAGGTTTTTATTGTAGCTCATTGCATGATTTTTACAGACAATCTAGGAAATGCATACCTTACAAGTTTCTTCGTGACTGGAGCATGGGATCATACCAAATTAAAGCAATCTCTGAAAGCATACAAAAATGCAGTAAGAACAGAACTCATTGGATTTCGTAAATCAATATAGCCTTTTAACCTGCTTTCTGTTCTCAAGGAACAGCTTGAGAACAGCACCATTTGTTCCCTAAACTAGCATCAAATGTTGACTCTCTTATATGTTTAAAGATATCTGAATTAGTTAATTGGAATGAGTCTAATGATGACGGTATGTTGATTAGTTTTTTTTATACTTTTTTTTAATATCCTGCTGTATCCCTTTAAATGTAAGTGTAACAGTTATATTTCACGGCTTTTTCAAGTGCATCGGATCTTATGTTGAAAATTGTTGTCTCAGGAAAAAGACGAACTAATGAAACTTAATCCTGACCTCTATTTTAACTGTGCGATGGTGAGTCTCACATTTTTGACAGCTCCTGCTGACCCATCATTATTGGTCCGACAATTTTTTTTTTCTGACGTAGGCCAATAAGTACCTAGAGAACTATGAACGAGCTCTTCATGGGTTCGAAGCTGCCGCCTCAAAGGATCCTGGACTACATGCGGAAAATGAAATCCACAAAATTATGCTCCTTCTTGACAAGCTTGAAAGCTCTTTGAAGGTAGCCTTCTTACATTGGTTTCCCATGTGAAATGATAATTCAAATTAGATTTTTATCTTTTATTTAGTGGGCAATTCATCTGTGGACTCATTATTCATGCCTCTCCTATTAGCCACTCATTTTGAAATAAGGATTATTAAGTATAATTCTGATGACTTGTATTTTTTACACATTATTAGTTAAATTGATAAAATCCATTTCCAAATGGACATCATTAATCAAAATGCTGATGGGTAATTTTTGTGATGCTCTTGGTACGGTCATAACATAAATTTTGGTTTGTGAAGTAGTTGTGGGTTGCATTAAGTTGCCTTTTTATTATTTTGTTTGTTTAAAATGTAGCATATAATATGGTTAGATTTGGATTGATTGAATGAATGGGCATGTGATGCTTTATTTTTAGAGGATTTGCATTGTGTGGAAATCTGAGAAGATGTTGTGGAGGATTTGATGAGACAAATTAGAAAACTTTTAACTAGTTTATTCCCTTCATATTCTATGTTATTTTATTTTTAGTTTAGAATTATTTTATTTCCTAGTTTTATTTAGATATATTTGGTAAGTTTATAAATTAAGAGAGATTATTTTTCCTATATATATATATACCGTATATCTGAATAATACAGTTAAGGGAAATTATTCCTCTCCAAATTGAAAAAATATTACATCAATACTACGCACGTAGAGTAACATGCGTAGCCAATGAAATAACGCCACGACACCCTGTGCGACAGAGAAAAAATAACGGCGCAGTAACACGGGGAATATTCCCCTCCATGTTATTCATGTGTTATTGTGTATTATTCATGTGTTATTGTGTCCTAGGAATATTCTTGGTGTTATAATAACATAATAACACATCAATAACACATGAATAACACACAATAACACATGAATAACACGGGGAAGAATATTCCCCGTGTTACTGCGCTGTTTTTTTCTTTGTCGGGAATATTCCCCGTGTTATTCAAGTGTTATTGTGTGTTATTTATGTGTTATTGTATCCTGAGAATATTATTTGTGTTATAATAACACAATAACACATCAATAACACATGAATAACACACAATAACACATGAATGACACGCAATAACACATGAATAACACGGCGGGAATATTCCCCGTGTTACTGCGCCGTTTTTTTTCTCCTGTCGCTCGTGGCGTGATTTTATTGGCTACGCACGGTATTTCTACGTGTGTAGTACTGATGTAATATTTTTTCCTCCAAATCAGTTCTCTACATTGTCTCAGAGCTTGGAAAGAAACCTTAGCTCTCCTTCAACTGTCCGAGCCCTTCCATATGGCCGGAATTCTCCCCGCAGCCGCTGAAATTCCTTCAGCCGTCTTGTAGGCCCTCCTCTGCTACTTTCCAGAGCCATAAGTCCCTACAACTGAAGACTTCGATTGGTGCAGACGAAGTGGAAGCTGCTAATCCTGTCACGTTGAATTGGTGCAAACAAAAACAATCGACGAGTTCTCATTTCCGACGGGTTTTCAGGCTTTGCGATTTTATCTCTAGTGCAAATTCCAAATGACGTTAGACGGAGAAGCTACACACTACTCATTGCTATCGGTTTTTCTCTCCTTCGAAACCCCCGACCTAGAACTAAGTTCACTAACTCTAAGCCGTGTGAAAAGCCGAGGACTACAACTTAGCCAACTAGATTCAATCCGCTAGTTGTTTCTCTCTGGGGGAAATCCAAGCTGGTTGGTTGACTTTCTTTTTCTGGTGGAAATCATCAGCCGATAGTAGATGCGGGTCTCCTCCATCGACGGTAAACTCCCTCCCTCAGGACTCCAACAGGGAAGGATCAAGCAAGAGACCCTAGTTTTTTCCCTACGGCCAGAAATCTCCTCTTCCGTTAGAAATCCTTCATGCAGACTGAAAATCTTCTCTGCCAACTTGTAGCCAGTAGTGCTTTTCCTGCAACCGATGCTTCCATGTAGGCCTTCCTCGGCAGCTGGAACTCCAGCCCTTCCCTGTACCAGCTGGAACTCTTCCCTGTAGTAGCCAGAACTCTTCCCTATAGGCAGTCCTTTGCAGCAGCCGCAATTGGCATCTTACTCGGCTGGAGGTTCTCCATGCAGCCACCAGGACTGGAATTCTCCCTACAGCCACCTGTTTCCCTGTAAGTCCTCCATCTGGTCTTTTCANAACTCTTCCCTGTAGTAGCCAGAACTCTTCCCTATAGGCAGTCCTTTGCAGCAGCCGCAATTGGCATCTTACACAGCCACATGAAACTCCTTCCTGTGCAAAAATAGGAGCCGCAAGAATTCTTCCGTTCTCCCAAACGCTCCTAAGTGTGAACCATTATCTGCAGCCTCCTTTCTCTGCTCTTCTTCTCTGTACGCTTTCCTACAGGTTTTCATCCAGCTGTCGAATCTCCTCCTTGCCAGAGTCAGAGTTCCGTCCTGCAGTCGGACCTTCTTCCTGCTGAACCAACTTAGGAAATTTCCTCCAACAGTTGTCCAGCACCAGAGTTCTCCTTGCAGCCGTCAGTCAGTTTGCTGGCCCTCCCTCGCACCAGCTTCTGCTCCCTCTCCATACCAAATTTCTCCCTACAGCTGCTTGCTTGCTTGTCGACTCACTGCAGGTGTCCCCTGCAAGCTATTCTTTCTCCATTCTCTTCCACCAATGCAGCCACTATCTTCCTTTCCTTTCTCCACTGTCTTTCTCCATTGTCTTCCTGCAGGACNCTCTGCTCTTCTTCTCTGTACGCTTTCCTACAGGTTTTCATCCAGCTGTCGAATCTCCTCCTTGCCAGAGTCGGAGTTCCGTCCTGCAGGCGGACCTTCTTCCTGCTGAGCCGACTTAGGAAATTTCCTCCAAAAGTTGTCCAGCACCAGAGTTCTCCTTGCAACCGTCAGTCAGCTTGCTGCCCCTCCCTCGCACCAGCTTCTGCTCCCTCTCCATACCATATTTCTCCCTACAGGTGCTTGCTTTCTTGTCGACTCACTGCAGGTGTCCCTGCAAGCTATTCTTTCTCCATTCTCTTCTACCAATGCAGCCACTATCTTCCTTTCCTATCTCCACTGTCTTTCTCCGTTGTCTTCCTGCAGGACCTCCGCTGGAGGTTCTCCATACAGCCACCAGGACTGGAATTCTCCCTACAACCACCTGTTTCCCTGTAAGTCCTCCATCTGGTCTTCTCCCTGCAGCCAACAGCCTGTAAGCACTCTGCAGCCAGTCTCCAACTTTCTTGACAAGCATACGTGCCTCATCTTCTCCAGCAGCAACATCAGTCAACTTCCTCCAATTAGTAAGAGCCTCAAATACAAGTATGCGTTATGACTATGTATGGAATGAAGATGCCAAGTTTTACTTTGGAGATTAATATTGAACCCTTCACCAAGGAACAATATGAAGTATAAAGAACTTCTTAGAGGTAATTCCGAACAACCCACCAACCTCGTGACACAACAATGTTATATACTTGGGCCATAGATTCAGAAGCTTTTGATCATATGATCGGAGATATCAATACTCTAGTCAACTATCAAAAATCTTCTATATCTAGATCAGTGAAACTTACAGATGAATCACACAAAAAAATTGTTGAAAAAGGGGATGTAAAACCCTCTTAGGATTTTACTCTTTCCTTTGTTTTATTTGTTTCACAGTTGGACAATAATTTGATTTCAATGAGTAAGCTTACTCGTGATATGAAACGTATAGTTTTTTTTAACACTTTTTTGAATTTCATGTGGTGGAGTCGGGGAAGGTGATTGACAGTGTTGATAAATGCATCAAGGCTTATACATACTCAAAGAAAATCTATCTAAACACAAAAATTATTTCACATCTATTTTCATCTCAAATTTATGAGTCTGTCGAGTCTATATCTGTCGAAAAATAGGTCATATTATGACATTATCACTTTGTCGTTCTAATTCAATTATGTTTAAAGTTTTTATCTCATTTGTTTATCCATGAAAACTTAGTTTTTATCAATGTGAGATTTGTTAATTTGCCAAACATACTAGAGATAATTATCTCATGACGTAGTATAAACCCTCACACTCATTTTTTTTATCCACAGTGATATTTGGGAACCTTCAAAAGTAAAAATCTTAAGTGAGGCTAGAAGATCTATTTCATTTATTGACAATCACACTAGAATTACTTAGGTATTCTTAATGAAAGAGAAATTTAAATAACTCAAATCTTTCAAACCTTCAATAATATAATTCAAATTCAATTTTAATTCAAAATTCAAATCCGCAGACTTGATGATGCAAAATAATAATTCAATTTCATCATTGGGTTCTACCTTTCAAAAAAATAGAATCATTCATGTGAGTTCATGTATTGATACCCTACAACAAAATGAGATAGCTTAGAGAAAAAACATGCATCTCCTTGAAGTATTTCACTCAATTATGATGTATCATCAAGTTTCAAAATTTTTTTATGGGGAGCATTCGTCAACATACCTTATCAATCAAATGTCTAGCCGGGTACGTACCTTATCAATCGAATGTCTCATCATGTTTTGATGGTTATCTATCCTCACATCAGTTCTCTTTTGCAATATCGCTTAAAATCTTTGGATGTGTATCCCTGATTCACATCCATTCCCAAAATTGCACAAAAGTGGCCCTTAGATATATTAAGTATATTTTTCTTGGGTATGCCACAAACGAAAAGAAGTATAAATGTTACTCTTCTATTACCAGAAAATATTACTAACTCTATGGATGTCACATTTTTGAAAATCAATCCTGCTACCCTAAATCTAATTTTTTGAGGGAAAGTGCAAATGAACATCAATTTTGGGATGTATTTGATGATACCCATACGACCTCACCACCTACTCCACCTAACTATCTTATCTTGGTTGAGGATGCCCATCTAATACAATCAACCAAACCTAAAATCTAGAACAAAGAGCTTTGTGTGTATAGAAGGAGGAAGAAAAGTTTTGAGCAGGTGGAAGACAACTCGTAAGGGCAGAACTACTCAAACAAAAACCTGAGTCCACATTCACCTGAAATTTCCGGTAAGGAATCATCTAGTACTCATTAGTTATCACTGTCCTCTTCAGATGCTGGTGGCAGGGAAAACTGTATTAGATATCTAATTTATGAGTATGTAGCTTATGAGAAGTTATCCTCATCCTAAAATGCTTTTGTTTCTAACTTTGATAAAATATAGATTCCTAAACCTTCTCATTAATCTCTCAAAAATCCAGAATGGAGAAAAATAGTTGAAGAAGAGATTTGAGCATAAAACTTAATGGTACAAGGATTCTTTCTAAACTCTCTCAGGATAAGAAGCCAGTTGGGTGCAAATGGGTGTTTAATATCAAATACGAAGTTGATGAAGATTATTGAGAGATTCAAAGTCAGACACGCAGCAAAAGGTTTCAGTCAAGTCTTTGAGATCGATTATCAGGAGACCTTTGCACTAGTTGTTAAACCTAACGCTATCAAAGTTCTTTCACTAGCAATTAACTAGGAATGGGGTCTGCATCAACTTGATGTTAAAAAATGTCTTCTTAAAGAAGTGTATATGGAGATACCGCTAGAACATGAAAATGATTCCAATTAATACCTAGTATACAAACTTAGGAAGCCTTTCTATGGGCTTAAACAATCACCAAGAGCATAAGATCTAATAGTTATTCTCAAATTCATGTTGATCATACTTTGTTTATAGAACACACTCAGGAAAGCAATATTGCTGCACTGATAGTATATGTGGAAGATATAATTCTTACGGGTAATGATGAAAGAATTTCTCATGATCAAACTACTTGCTACAAAGTTTGAAATTAAGGACCTTGGAACCATTTGATATTATTTAGGTATGCATGTAGAAAGGTCCAAGAAAAGCATCATTAATCACATAGGAAATACATTCTTGATCTACTAAAGGAAATATTGATAGATTGAAGTTTGTTAACACTCTAGTGGATTCCAACCAATGAATATGGTAAGATATCGAGGAGTTTGAATGTAGTGAAGGAGGTAAGAGTTTAATTTTAAGTTAGAATTAACGCAGTCAATAAACATATTAAGAAATATTTTACGAATTAATGTCATAAATTGAAAATTTTGATTAAACGAGATCAATATATTTGAAGAGGTGGCCAATGAAGAAATAATTAAGGAAATTTATCTGAGGTATGATGTTAAATCATAAAATTTATAAATTATTTTATGAACATTTAAATGAAACTTATTAATTTATAATATAAAGAACCTTTAAATTTTAGATATAAAAGCATGTTATAACAAAGTAGATATTAAGAAAACTATGTTATTGATATAATTTTATGATTTTCACTTATAAGCATTAAATAGGGGAAGAATTAAGGGTTTAGGGAACGAGAATCATATAAAAGGTTAATGTAAGTAATTATATTTATAAAATTTAGTAATATTCTTATTTACATATTTATTCCTGATTTCATTATGCTCTTTTCAAGTGTGATTTAAATGACAATGTATTATTTATATTGTCAGATAGAAAAATATGCATGTTAAATAATTACATAATGGTTTTTCCTATAAAATTATTAGATTATCGCATGCCCATTTTTTTCTACTAAACGTGAATTTGTTCTTAGTAGATGAAGACCATATGTTGATGAAGTTAATAATCGGGCTAGTAGCAACGCTATACAGTCCCGTGTTAAGTGTGGGAAACTACACCGTGGTGAATGCTTACTTGGTTCTAAAGTATGTTATTTATGACGACAACATGGATATCAGATGAGCATTTGTTCTAATTATGTTCAGAGATTCACTCCATATGTTAACTGAAGAAGGGATTCAACTTAGAGGAATTTATATGAAGGATTTTTTTAGAAATGGTTAACAGAGTATCACGACCCTGTCTGAGTCTTTAAATTAACCATGTCAGGAATAGACGATCGAACGGTGAAAATTAAATATTCTATATTCATCTACAATTGAACAGATGAAACGGTTGCAAATCAAATTATATTAAAATAATATATTTAACTTTATCTCATTATTGGTTGTCCGCGTTTTCTATAAACTTTTTTCTTCTATCATCGTCTTTTAATCGATTAAATTAACCTGGAAAGTTAGTTTAAAAATATCAGTGAGATAAATAAGTTAGTAAATACTCATACACATAAATTACAGTAATATAAGAGAAAATGAAGCAATGTGTATGCCATTCAAATTTTTAATAAATCAATAAAATTATCTGTTGTTATTCAAATGACATTATTATATCAACAATATATCAGTATCATTCTATATCTGTATAACTGTCATAGGAGCACCGTCTTAAATTTATTTCAATTAAGACACATCAATATCCTTTTTTATATATGTGCTAAATACCTTAGTATTCCCCTACTAGTATCATAAAAGAGTGAGTCCATTATAGTCAAACATGTACATACAAATAATAAACATAAACATATCATTTATATGCTCATCGCATTCAATTTAACATATCATATTAAACATACATTAATGCATGATAGTAAGTAGATACAAATATTCTTAATAATATTGCAAATAAAGAAAATGATATTTCAATCAGAGTAAAACATGTGAAACCTCATTAACTGTAAAATAGTTGACAAAATTCTTTTTTACTATAGATTAAAAGTACGAGCACTCACCTCAATGTAGATTAATTTGCTATTTGTCTTGATGTCGATTCTTCTAAATTTTAAAGCTTAAAATATGGTATAAAATTTAATTACTTTATTATTTTAATAATATATTGGTTTTCATTATTTAAATATTAAATTTATTTTTGTAATCACGTTTAATTTCTATTATATATATATATATAATTAATTAATTATTATTATTAAATCAATTTATTAATCCCTTTTAAGGCTTACCTCGGTTGCCCCAAACCACACGACTTGGGGTCTGTTTGTGGCAGTTGCAGCTTATTGAATAATCTGCTGTTAAGCTAGGTGCGGTGGCTATTACAAATTTTTATTTTTTTTGAAAAAGCCTGACTGCAGCCAGAAAGCTGCCACCGCACCGTGCGGTGTGAAAACGCTGTTTTCATCGTTTAGAAAACACATAAGCTACTAAAACATGGTTTATCCAAATAGGTCAAGTGCGTTTTTAAAACGCCACCGCACCAAATAAGCTGCCCCAAACGGACCCTTGGTCTCCTCCTTCACACGGTTACAGCGCACGCGGCTCGTCATCTACTCACAAGCACGACATCGTCGACTCGACTTCGGCTCCCTTCCGCACAAATGCTCGATGTCGACACCTCCTCTGTTCAATGACAACGTCATCTCTTTTTTTAGGTCCGAGCCTCCTTCCTTTCCCCCTCTTCTCCTTTCTCTTCCTTCCTTCTCCCTTCTCTTCCTTTCTCCTCCTTTCTTCTTCTTCTTTTGGACTTGCACTGTCTTCCTCCTAGCATCGTTGTATAGAACGCAAGTGACCTATGAATTTCTGACTGTTTGATTCATCTCCCTCGTTTAACTGTTTGACTCCTCGCTCCGTCTTCTTTCTGTCCCTTTACTAAACCCTCCCTTCCTATTCCTCGATTATTAATTTCCCTTCCCTTTGTGTAAGAAAATCGTTGCGATCTTCCCCACTCATAAAATTTCACCTTCGAAATGTATAACCAAAGCTCAAGCAACTCAACATTAGCTATCAATGAAACTAAGGTTAAGAGGAAAAGTTTATAAAGATAAATGCTCGATACAAGGCGACTCAACTATATTTCAGATAACAATACCGAAACGAGAAAATATGTTACTAAAATATCCTCTCTATATAAGAAAATGTCAAACTTATCAAACCTCGTAACCACAAGCAACAGTAGGTTCTTCAGGCTCGTTATGAGTAAGGGAATATACTCAAGGTGGAACCGGTTGTCTTGATGGACGTTGGGTAGGAGCTAAAGCTATAGACTATCTTTTTCTGCCCAACTGTAGCCTTTTGTGAAAGCGCTCCACTTGATTTCTGATCTTCAATGCTTTTCTGGCTAAGAGATGGAGAATAACAAGTGTTAGAGACCATCAAACATTTATCCTTATGTTGTTTTCCGCATTTGGCACAAGTGACTACTGTACCTTGAGTTGTACCTCTACTAACTTTACCCGAATTATTCTTGGACTTTTTCTCATTGTATCCTTCTGAGTGATCTATTTGTTCTTCTGCAGTCTTTCTCTTGTGCATCTCCTTACGCTTATGATAGCTGATACTCGATATCTACTCTTCTAGATCGTTCCAATAATATCGAATATTCATCAATCCCTAAAGGTACCAATGATTGTCTGATCGAATCCTTTAATCTCGAAGGAGTCTGTAGCACTTTTCTTCTATAATAGTGATCAATTGTGGTACATACCTCGATAATGGAGTGAATTCTACTTCGTACTGCCTGACTATCTTCTCTCCTTGCCTTTAACCTGATGAACTTGTCTTGCACCTGTCGTCGAGTAGATAAGGGTATGAACCACTTTCTAAAAAGGTTCACAAACTCCTCCCAACTTATCGTCATGTAGGGTGTCCCTTAACCTGTCCTGATGCTGCCCACACCACCTCCTTTTGGCTTCTCTATCTAGCACAAACATTGCCAACGATACTTTTCTTTTATCCGGACAAGCCATACTTGCTAGTATTTTCTCTATCCTCTTTAGTCAATTCTTCGCTTCAATTGGGTCTTCAGTTCCCTTGAACAAAGGTGGACACAGATCTTGAAATATCTTTAGGTACTTATCCACAACGATTGTATCACTTCCGATATGTTGCGTTCTGGACTCCTGAATCAGCTGAGTCATAGCCACCATCATTTGGGTGAGGGCATTCGTGTTCACATTTATAATAGGTTGTATTTCTTCATTTGCTATAAAAATTTTTCTTTTATGATTTTGGGCATATCATTATGCTCGAATGAATAATAATTATTACTTTGAGTTAAGTTGTTAAAATTTTCTTATAATTATCATATTGACTCTTTCATTAAGTTTTCATTAATTAATGTTAAATCTTAAGCTCTGATACCAAGTTTGTCACGACCTGACCCGTAGCTTGAAATTAACTAAGACGAAAACAGTCGATCGAATGTTGAAAAATAACATTTCTATATTCATCTACAATTTAACAGATGAAAAAACCGCTAAACAAATTCAATTAAAGCGATATATTTAATTTTACCTCGTTATTAGTTGTCTGTGTCTTTTATAAATATTTTTTCTCTATCACTCATTTTTTAATCAATTAATTTAACCATAAAAGTTAGTTTAAAAATAGCAGTGAGCTAAACAAGTCAGTGAATACTCATACTCTTAAACCACAATAATACAAGAAAAAATAAAGCAATATGTATACAGTCAAGCTTTTAATAAATTAATTAAAATATTTGATGTTATTTAAATAACGTTATTATATCAATAACATATAAATATCTTTCTATATATTGTACAATTATCACAAGAGCATTGTCTAAAAATTATGTTATTTAATACATATTAATATCAACATCCTTTTCCATATACATGCACGAGTGCTTTAGTGTTTCCCATTAGTACTATAAAGGGGCAACTTCACATAATCAGTCATGTT
Organism: Phalaenopsis hybrid cultivar; assembly: GCA_002079205.1. Classification (NCBI taxonomy): domain Eukaryota; kingdom Viridiplantae; phylum Streptophyta; class Magnoliopsida; order Asparagales; family Orchidaceae; genus Phalaenopsis; species Phalaenopsis hybrid cultivar. Next base: position 63,715 of record JXCR01048685.1, on the reverse strand, counting down.
TATGCAAGCAGTCAACATAAATATATCATTCATTTGCTCATTATATTCAATTTAGCATATCATATAAAGCATACATTATGCGTGATAGCAAGTAGCTGCAAATATTCTTAACGATATGACCGATAAAGAAAAGAATATCTCAATTCGAATAAAACATGTGAAAGCTCATTAACTGTAAAATAGTTGAGAAGAAATAAATTATTATTATAGATTAAAAGTATGAGTATTATTCTCGATGTCGATTAATTCTTGACGTAGATTCTTCTAAAATTTAAAGCCTAAAATATGGCATAAAATTTAATCAATTTTTTATTTTAATAAAATTTTAGCTTTTCATTATTTAAATGTTAAATTTTCTTTATCCAATTACACTTAATTTCTATTTTATATATATATATATATATATATATATATAT
>JXCR01048685.1:46759-63287 GCA_002079205.1 Phalaenopsis hybrid cultivar | reverse complement strand
TCAAACATCGATATGCAGTATTTACATATTTCTATTTTATATATATATATATATATATATATATATATATATATATATATATATATGAAAAGAGCCCAAGGGCAAATATATTAATACAGAAAAGATACAAAAATGTTGCATGAGAGAGCCTAAAAAAAAGCCTAACTCATATAAAAAAAACACGCATAAAACTCAATTAAAACAAAGATACATAAAGGAAAAAAAAACCAAAAAGCCATAAAAGGGCACAAAAGTGCTAGAGACATCTCACTTTAGTCCTCCTGCCTCTAATTCTCAGAAGTGAGTCAGCTAACAAATTTATAAGGTGAGTATCATTGCCCGTAATAACCAAAGTATTATCCATCGGATTCCTGAGCTAAAGTAGATTTTCATTTTTCTTTCTCCTCCTAGATATGTAGACTTGTCATTCCTTATCCGATGATTGACTCATTTGATCAGTAGATTCCAAAGGTGGTCGGACAGTTGTAGGTCGTTGCACATCATGATCCCCATGAGCCCGAGTAATACTAACATCTTTCTGGACCTGATGAGACATTAGTGAAACAGTAGAAGTATTTCCACCTGTATTATCAGTGATAGGTTCTAAGGCAGGCGGGGTCTGAAGAATCTCTCTCTCCTCTATTATAGAAGGCTCCAAAGACGGGGGAGCTACAAGTGGGGACTAAATGGCTGACATATTGCTTGCGGGGAAAGTGACGTCTTCTGGGGTATCCTTCTGATGATCAATTGTGTGAAAAACTTGGAGCTGATCAGGAGGAGATATAATCATAGCCTCTAGTGGAGCAGTTTGTTTTTTTGGTATGAGGTGGGGGTGTAGATGATGACATTAGGAACTGGAGTGTTCGAACATACGACACTTCGAACAATACGACGGAAAATGCTCAATCTCTACCTTCTGCGAATATCCTTGGTGTTGTGTGCCCAATCAGATTTCCTCATAAGCGGGTGAAGTGATGTCTCTTTCAACAAGTACTCTGGTTTCAGATAAATATGAAAGATTAAATGTAGGAATGTCCATCTTGAGTGGCTTTTCATAAGCTAAGGCAATAGAGTATTATACTTTTTGAGAAAAATAATGAAATTTCAGACCAGAGAGGCGAATCCAAACCAAAATGATTGATAATTTCGTCAGTGGGTCAAAATTCACAGACCATTTTAGAATCTTCATTGTTCTGTTATCAATACATATTATCCTTCTAGCAAATAAGCGCTAATCATCTTCATTACTAATTTGAATAAGAATGTGTCTCCCATCTAATAGTCTAATTTTCCACTCTCAAATAAGGTGCATAAGTTCAAATTCTTTGCGAATGAGCTCCATTTTGGGATGACCATATAGAAATTTCTCAATCAAATTCAGACGAGAGGAGAAAACAAATTGAATACCATCAGCTTCTGTAAAAAATGTGGCAGACTTCTCATTCTTCCTAATAGGTTTCTTGATGTCCTTCGCCCACTCAAACGAAAGAGGGAAAGATGACGATTTATGTGTGTCTGAGGCGTGGACACTTGTAAGGGCAGCTGCACACAATCTGTTCGAAGTCATCCTCAAAGGTAGGCCTTCAGAGAAGAAAGCGGCTCTGCTCTGATAAATGAGGAGAAAAAGCTTCGAAAGAAAGAAGATAAGACGCTGTGAGACGGGACGAGCGCAGAGAAGCCGTAGAAATCACGAGTTGTATCTGGGAGAGGGAGTTGCAGAGCGAGAAAAGACGTGAAACGAGCCGCAGAGGAGCTGTAGAGCGAGGAATAACGCGAGACAGGTCGCAGAGCAAGGAAAGACGTCAGACGAGACGCGTCTCAGAGCCGAAGAAAAAGCGGGGAAGACAAACGGAATCGAGCGAAGTCGTAACGTCTCTGAGCCGGAGGGGAAGACTAACGGAATCGAGCGAAGTCGTAACGTCTCTGAGCCGGAGGGGAAGACTAACGGAATCAAGCACGAAGACGAGCGAAACCGTGACTTTTGCTAGGGTTAGCCATCGGGCGAAACCCAGTGCCGAGCGGGAAGGAAGACGACGCCGTCCATCAAATATATATATATATATATATATATCTTATTATTATTATTATTAAATTAGTTTAATAAATACTTTTAATTCTTACCTGGGTTGTCCTAAACCACATGACTTGGTCTCTTCCTTCGCACAGCTGAAAACACACGCAACTTGGTGTCCTCTTCTCTGCTCGCGAGCATGACGTTGTTGGCTCAACTCCGGCTCCTTCCCGCATGAACACTTGGAGTTGACGCCTCCTTTGCTCAACAACGACGTTGTCTCTTCTGTTACGTTATAGCCTCCCACGTTGGTGAGGTTGCATTGTTTTCCTGTTAGCATCATTTTATAGAATGCAAGTGACTACAGAGTTTTCTACCGTTCAATTCATCTCTCTTCTTTAACCGTCCAACTCTTCGCTTTGCCTCCTTTTTGCTCATTTATTTGTCCCCTCCGTTCCTATTTCTCGATTCTTTGTTTCCTCTCCCTCTGTGTAACAGAACTGTTACATAGAGGATGACAAAGGTAGATATACTGGCACATAAGGAGCAATCAAGCCAAAACATTCGACCAAGAGTTTATTCCTTAACTCATGAGGAATATGAAGAACCTATTGCTACTGATATTATTTCTAATAGAGTTTGATGAGTGGTTTGTCATATGAATTTCTTGTTAGTTATATTGCATTCAATTTCTCATGTTTTTTTATTTTAAAATTGAATTTCTCATGTACTTTTATTTTAAAAGTTGAGTTTTATGTTAATTATGTTATCCTATTTAGAATGTGGTGTTATTTTATGTTATGATTTTCAGATTTTTGGGATTGATTAGTTGAATTATCTTATCTCAGACGTTAGATTTATCATATCTATTTAGTACTTAACAAGAATTAAATTTTCTTGAAAATTTTTGGATAGATCATGCATTATCCGTATAATGATTAAATTTTCTTGCAATTTTTACGAGGAAACATCGTAATAATTGAAAAATAAATAAAAATTAAGAAAAGAAATTTTAATGGGTTAGTTTCAGCTTGAAGAGATTAACTGTCTCAACGGTTCTATTTTAAAGAGATGAGCGTCTCCACTTGAAACCAACAAAGAGCGAACAGAGAGGAGTAGAGGGCGAGGAGAAAGAGGAGTGAGGGTTTCGAAACCTCAAAGGGTAGACATCATTGATTGCCTATGCAAGTGGCTTCAACGCTGTGTGAGTGTGCTTGTGTGAGGAGGGACAACTGTGAAGGTGCAAAGGAGAAGAGAAGGGGGCTCGTGCAGGTCTTGGATCGTCAAGATCAAACTCGAATGCAAGGAGGAAGAACTCGTTGAGAGTGTTGTGAACTTGAAAGTGAGTTATGCAAGTGTCTTGTGCATAAGACAAGAGGAAGGGAGCTTTGCGTGCGTTCTGTGGGTGTTCGAGCAGGAGCTCACGTGCGTGAATTGTATAGAAAGCAGCCAAACCGAGTCAGTAGTAAAAACAATGAAGTTTAGGGTAATACTTTTTATTTATATAAGGTTTTTTTGTTTATTTAATTAGATGTTCTTTAAGTTCAATTAAATTTTTATGTATTAATAACAAGGATTAAGGTAACACACAATCAAATTAAAGCCAAAGGAGAACAAAATTGATTGGTGGAATAAGTTTTGATAAGATGAATTCACGGTTTGTTTTTTAAATGTCTTTATATATTAAATTTATTTTATAATAAAGTGTTAATTTAGATTATTTTTGCTAATTAAAATAGAGAGTAGAATTGGAAGTAATAGTGGGCTAGAAATCAAGGAGTTTGAACGACAGTGAAGGAGGTGGTAAAGGTTTAATTTTAAGGTAGAATTAATGTATTTATTAAGTATTATTGTATGAATTAATGTTGGAAATTAAAGATTTTAACTAGAGGAGATGAATATATTTGAAGAGGTTACCTAGGAAGGAGCAATTAAGGAAATTTAGTTGAGGTATGATGTTAAATCGTAAAGTTTATAAATTATAAAAAATTAAATGAAACTTATTTATTTATAATATAAAGTGTCTTTAGATTTTAATTATAAAAATATGTTATAACCAATTAGATTGATGAAATCTAGATTATCGATTTATGATTATGATTTTCATTTATAGGCATTCAATAGAGGAGAAAATTAAGGATTCAAAGTGATAAGAATCATCAAAAAAATTAAATTGAGTAATTATATTTTTAAATTTTAATAATATTCTTATTTACAAATTTATTCCTAATTTCGTTATGCTCTACTCATATGTGACTTGAATTGCAACATATTTTTCATATTGTTTGATAAAAAAAAATTAAATAGTTACATAATGATATTCTTATGAAGTTATTAGATTATTAAATGCTCTTTAGTTCCACTAAAGAGGTATTTATTCATTTGTAGATGAAGACAAAATGTTGCATAAAAAATAATATATATTATAAAGCTTGTATTATATATATAAATGTTTGTATCTGCCAGTTAAGTAAAGGAGTTCACCCCTTATGGTACTCCGACTGAGGTGCTAGTGTACTCGACCAAGTATTTATTTTTTATTACCTTAGATAATTGTAAAAAAATAGATTATTAGCCTTTGTGTTGATGGGAGAGTATTGGCCAGGGGTGATTAGACACCCTCCTACCTCAAAAAATTATGTAAGTGAGATCATGAACCACTATACCGAAAAAAGAGTATCAGTTAGGGGTGCCATATACATTTTCACCTAGGACAATTGTTGACTTGGTCTCCAATTTGTGTTAATGGAGTCATAAGTGTGTTAGGTTATATTTAGACGATAATCCTGATATAGATGTGAAAGTTAAGATTATGACGTATATTAAAGTTAGTGATTCAACCTTGTAAAGTAAAACAAAAGTTGGTACTTGTAGAAATTTTTAGATTTCTTCATGAGCATATTTAGACTTCCTCCATGAGAAAATATTATAAATGTATGCTTTAAATTATTATATGATTTTGTAGAAAATATTAGACAAGACAAGCATATAAATTACCTCATTTTTGTGGGTTACTATAATCTAGAAATGTAATTGCTTAACTGGGTTATTTTAATTAATTTATTATATTGTTTTAATATTTTAGAGTTAAGATTTAAATAAAAGATGAATATTAGAGGAGAAAATATTTACAACAGGCAAGATCGACAACCTAAAAGGTAAAATTTATTTGGTCAATTAAATTACTTTATTTATTCTTTTTCATTTAATAATTGGATTATAAACTATTAGTTATAGAATCTTCGTCCAACCGTTCGTTCATGCCTTGGAAATTCCAATCCCCGGGGCCAAATTGTGACAGCCAATCTAAAGTTGTGTGTGTCCCACTCGGTACGAAGGTTCACCCAGTCTTATGGATATTATTCCATATTGCTAAACCTATTTATAAGAATTCAAATTTACTAATTACACAAACTGTCACGACTCGACACAGAACTTGAAATTAACTAAGAAGGAAACAAACAGTCAGATAATATGAATTAAATTTTCTTTATTAAGTTGCTATTTAATAGTTGAAAGAGTCACTAATTGAAATAAATTAAAAATATATTTAAATTTACTCACTGTTGTTTGCATCTTTTATAAATGTTCTCTCCTAACGCTCATCGTTAATCACTTAATTAAACCTGAAAATATTAATTTAATACAATCGTAAGTCAAACAATGTCAGTGAATACTTTTTATGAAAAATCACAGTAATACAAAAGAAAATGAAGAAGTATGCATGTCAGTCAAGCTTTTAATAAATCAATAAAAATATTTTTTGTTATTCACAGAGCTTTGCAATTTTAATATCATATACATATTATTATGTGTGTGTATAACTATCACAAGAGCACCGTTTAAAGATTGTGTCAATTAAGACTCATCAATATCAATATCATTTCTCATATACACGATCACACCACAACTAGCCCTGCTTATAGGGGTCGGCTGAGGTGCGATAGAGGCTGACAGTTTGGTTAGGCTAACTCTCACCAACACTCGTCCTAATTTTTATAAGCAGGATCTAGTGGGTGATTAATTAGTATAACTGGATCGTCTCACATACATGAAACATTTCATGTCAAAGTTCATTCATATTTATGGAAGCATGAAAATCATATCATCAAAACATAGATATGCAGACCTGTTAAATCGAATAAATAAATACTTACCCAAAAGGACTGTACAATTTCCTAACTATAGAACAAAAAGCTGTACAAGTCACACCTGACTACTCTCCCTATGACTCGTTGCCTCTACCTGGAAAGCAACAACGTAGAGTGAGCAAAACTAGCTTAGCAAAATAATCATGGCTAAAATAAGATTTTAAACATGAAAAGGAAGTAACGTGTATGCTCAAATGAAACTGTACAAGTCTACACATGAATCATAACATGGTATCATATTAGAGAAAATAAAGAAAAAACGAGTACAGTGGAAGTCAAGCATAAACATATAATCATAAAAATGTAATCATCAACATATAATTATAAGCATATGTCATTTTATAGTAATGTCACTTGTAAATATATAATGTTCAACTATTTTCATGTTCTTTCATCATGAGTCGTCACTCTGCCCCAAATGCCATATAAATTATCGAATAGGATTAGACTTTCCCCAAATAGTAGTTATCGATAGCCTCCCCTGATACTTACAGTTCCCTAATTTTCTTTCACCACCTAATTTCAACGGTTTTCAGAGTTTTATCCCCGTATAAATATCAGGAGTCGGGATACATCTCTGTATAATGTACTTGCAAGCACTCATATAATTGTTTACCCATAGCATTACTTGTGACATTTCTTAAAATATAATACTTGTAGCAATGCTCATTAGACATTTCATAAAACATAATTCATGCACTCAGATATTTCATTTCTTATAAGCATGAATCATAACAGTATGAATACCTGCAAGCAATCAGCGTCATCTGCATAATATATGGATCATTAAATAACATAGACATCATAATAATTCATAAAATTTGGGTTCATAACTTGATTTAACCTAAAACATAACTTATTCGCCTGAAACATACCTCAAAAGTGCTTTTCGGTATAAATCATCCATCTGAAATTTGCTAATCTTCTTCTTATCACCTCTAACTTAACTTCCCTTTCTCTAAACTCATGATAAAACCCTTTTGGATGCTTGCAAAGCGATTACGACACTTCTGACACATAATTGGTGTCTTCAACGGCTACCGGAAATGAGAAAAGTACGTAAAACAATGCAAAAGTCAAAACAGAAGGGTGAGGAAGGATGAAAGCTTAGATTGGCAAAAGAGAGACATCTGTACCCTTGAATTTCACCCCGAAGCCCTATATTACGAACTACAGCCTTCCCAAGTGTCGCTCGTCTTGCTTTTGTGCGACTTGGCTATAGTACCCGAGTCGAATCCTTCACGGGATTCGCCTATCGAGTTGGAGTGAGGGAGAGACGATCGCGATAGAGGAAATAGGGAGAGGAGAGGAAAATCAAAGCCTTAGATGCCTTCAAACCGAACAAAAAAAGGGGGCTTAAGATCGATTGCGAACAGTAGCAGAGGATTAAGGAAAGGATTAAGAAATAACTAGGTTAATTAAACTAAAAAATTTCAACTTTTATAATTCTCAATCTGTTCATAATTTACTGCAATGTTTTATATGAAATTGATTGATTTCATACATAAAATTTAATTAAATTATTTCAATGAAATTCCGAGAGATGAAAATTTTGGGGTAATTATAGATTTTGTCGAACTGTACCTGGTTTCCAAATATTAGCTCGGTCGAATCTATACCATGCGAAAGCTACACACTACTTTTGGTCTGTTTAGGGCAGCTGTAGATTTTTTATAATATGTTGATAAACAGCTGATCCAGATAAACTGTTGAATGAGATGACTGTCTGTTTGGTTTGTGTTTGCAAAACAGCTGATGTGCAGTTGTTTCAAGATCTATGCGGTAATGCTGTTTACGACAGAACTGTCATAGCTATAATAAATCTGCTAATATTTGTTATTAAATTTTTATTGCAATCATAATTTATTAATTTTGACATGATATTATTTCAAATGCTTTAATAAATCTGTTATTTTCTTATGAAAAATCTTTGTAGTTTATTTCTTTAAACGAAAAAGTTATTAGTTTACCAAAAAAAAATTTACTCAACAAAAATATTAGCCTGGATAAATACTATAGAGTAAATTAAATTAACTTATTATCCTGTATAAATACTATGTAGTAAATTAAATTAGCCGTTTGATTACTAAGTTTTAAAATTTATCTCATCATTTTTTTTTTTTCAAAAGGTGAAATATACCTTAGCTTGCATAAATAATGTGGTAGGTATGTAAAAATTAAATTTAGGTGTTAGATATGTAAGTATATAAAAATTGAGTGCTATGTATGCAATTCTTCCAAGAAAAGTTTTAACATAATTATCAAAATAATAAACAATGAACATATATTTTTTTGATTAAAATAATCACTTTTAGCATAAAATTAATTTTCATTAATACTTCCGTTAAACAACTCAAATAACATCGGCTCTGGCAAAAGGCGCGAATAACATCGCGTAACTCGCCAATAACACCAAAAAACATAGCTAATAACACCGCAATAACACATTAATGTTGTCGGAAAATAACTCGAATAACACCTGCTTGGGCAAAAAGTTTGAATAACATCGCGTAACTCACTAATAGCACCAAAAAACTGTGCGAATATTTTTGCAATCGCATTTGAATACTACCGCGAATCAACGACTAACAAAATACTTGAATAATACCGCGAATAACACCACAATAACACTTGAATATTACTGCAAATAACACTGCAAAACACCGCGAATCAACGGTTGACAAAAGACATGAATAATGCCGTGAATAACACCTTATGCGCAATGCGGGGAGGGCAGAACTATAAACAATTTTCTCCGAATGCGAAACGTTGGGTCGAACCTGCGGCGACATGTAATACAAAAAAAAACCAACTTATCCCGCAACGCAGCAAAGACGAAGAAAACAAACACCAATGTCGGTGTTTTGAAAATGCTCCGCCGTTGTTACACTATGCCAAACGGGCCCTCTGTCTCTCCTTCCTTGCCCTGAGAGCTCCTTCGATTGCATGCGGCTTCGACTCCTCCCTCCCAGTCGACATTGCGGCTCGATAGCACCGCAATCCCTCGACGTCGCCGCTGGCCTAAACCCTGCATCGTACTTCTCTCCTTCGCTCACCGCTCAACTCCCTAGTAAGTCGATCTCACCTCTGCCTCTCTCAAACACGTCCTTTTATAGGGCGGAAGTAACCTCTTGGCTTTTGACCTTCTCGCTTCCCCTCCGTTCGGTTTCTCGACACCTCTTTTCTACTTCCAAACTTCTTGCTTCATGTCGACACCCCTACGTTTCCTCCCCTGTATTGAAAATGTGAAAGCTATGTTATGGTAATCAAGACAATATTACTCATTTCCTGCAGATTTGTGTAAATCAAACTAGTTTATTGTTCACGCTGAGTATTATAATATGCATTTGATTAAAGTTTCAATTTCACAGAATTATTCTGTTTTTACATGAACTTAATTTTATTTCAGTGGCAAGACAGGTCTAAACGACTAGCTCCTTTGCTGGCATCTTTAGGCGAAGTTAATTGTAAGAACTTACAAATTTTGGATTCTAGCTATCAGAGAATTCAACTATGGAATACTGATTTAAAATTTTTTTTTTTTGCATGCTTATTTCAAGCAATTTCAACGCACGAGAAGGCCAACATTAACATCCTAACTCAGGGGTTGAACAAAGCTGTAATGATTGTTGGAATAGTACTTGTTTCTGTCATGCATGATGATATTGCTCCATCGTAAGATATCTATTTCATGCTGCTCTCATAAAACTGTTTAAAGAAGTGCTAAAAGAGTAATGATGCACTCTCAATTTTTTAATTTTTGTTTTTTCCGGATTGATGAGCGATATATTGCAAAATGTATGGGTGGATTCCGTGACTTGAGATACAACAATCTCCTTCAACCAACAAGCCGCAGATCCTTTCACTATTCAATTAAATTTCCACGTAAATTATTTCTACAACATTGTTCAGATGGCATTGTCCTTGTCCAATCTGACATGACATCTAATTTATGCAAAATTCCACTTGTTTTTTGCGACCTATATATAACTTGAAATACCTTATTTGTTTGGCATTTATAAGGTTTCTTAGGAGACAATAAGTTAATTTCATGAGATATAAGCTGATTTTCAGAGAAATTTGTCAATTACATTTGTATTGTAAAATAGATAGTTATTTATTTATTTATTTCTGAGTGACTCAATTTACATTCCACGAAATNTTATGCTGCTCTCATAAAACTGTTTAAAGAAGTGCTAAAAGAGTAATGATGCAGTCCTATTTTTTTATTTTTTGTTTTTTCCGGCTTGATGAGCGATATATTGCAAAATGTATGGGTGGATTCTGTGACTTGAGATACAACCATCTCCTTCAACCAACCTTCAATTAAATTTCCACGTAAATTATTTCCACAACATTGTTCAGATGGCATTGTCCTTGTCCAATCTGACATGACATCTAATTTATGCAAAATTCCACTTGTTTTTTGCGACCTATATATAACTTGAAATACCTTATTTGTTTGGCATTTATAAGGTTTCTTAGGAGACAATAAGTTAATTTCATGAAATATAAGCTGATTCGCAGAGAAATTTGTCAATTACATTTGTATTGTAAAATAGATAGTTATTTATTTATTTATTTCTGAGTGACTCAATTTACATTCCACGAAATTATCTCTCTCTCTCTCTCTCTCTCTCTCTCTCTCTATATATATATATATATATATATATAATGTATATTTAAAAGAAGAGATTTCAAGAGATATGAAATATATAAGATATTACCTCAGCTGCCACATCATCTGTGGTTTGGCACTGAATTTAAATTGCGTAATTTGTGAGTGCAGTGTTATTCATACTATAATGATATTAATTACTAACATTTCTCCCCTACTTTTCTTAGGTATTATGTACTTTGTGATTCAAATCAATCTTGTTTCATACTTTCAGTTTATGGAGTGCACCGTGAAGCAGTAAGTTTTTCTTAACATTTCTCATCATTCCTAGTTGCCGCTAAACATTGGTTTTTAGCACTCTACCATTGTCTGCTAGTAATGTTATTCTAAAAACATAAACAAACATTTTTTTTAAAATATTCAAATATGTAAATAATTGAAGGGTTTAATGTTCATACTTTGCGTATTTAATTGTTTCATACAAATTCATAGTTATCATAGATTGAGCTATTATGAGGAGTAGCTGTAATCTTATAATTTTGCTGGTGTAGATTAAAGAAGGTGATCGAGTAACATTACTAGACCCATTTTACCGCATCAATGCTTTGACCTGGAAACAAAAGGTATGCTTTTGTTATTTCTTCTATAGCGTTTTTTATTTGACGTCCCATTTAATGTTTAATTTATTGAAATTCTTGAGCACGTTGACTCTAGTTAAAAATAGATCCATCGAATCAAATACGTTTTTTTTTTGAAGTGGTTTGTATTTTACCTATCACGTGGTTTGGCTTGTGACAAAATAAAGCTTAATTGGCTGGGCTTGGATTTATGAAAAAGGGAATGGGACTGAATAGTGAACCAAAGTACATGCTCTTCATGTTTTTCTTGACAATGAATCATTATAATGGCATTCTAAATGTAATAACTAGTTTTGTAAAATTAGGTATCCCTTAGATTTTAAGTCAAATCAATTTTATAACTTTCTACACGTCAAATCGATTAATTCACTATAGATCACTATGGGTAAATTATGAATGGATTGAGAAATATAAAAATTGGAAGTTATAAATTTAGTTAATTTCATTTAACCCTTAAATGCCCCTCTTTAATTCTGACTTTATGTTCCCAATCGAGTCACTCATGATATTTAGCACTGGGATACATCGAATGAGGGGTGATCCTTAATCCAGAACCTTCACATTTTTTCCTTCTCTTCTCCCTGTTCTTGATTGTGTTACGATCACTACACTGTAACACAGGCATGATCACAACACGACACCCGCAGAGGAGGCGAGCTGCCCACCGAGTGCCGCAGCTTATAGTTTAGGCTTTTGGGACGAAATCAGTGAGTATGAAGCGCTCTCTCACTCTATTTGAGCTATTTCTTGTCATCCTCACACTTTCATTTTGAGAATTATTGCAAATTGTGCATCTTTTTTTCTTTTCCGGTCGCCATAATGGTTACGAGGATAAGGTTGTGTTAGAAATAAAGAAGTTGGTTTATGGGTTTTTATGGGCTTCTAGCATGAAATCAATAAGGTTAAGGGAGAAGTAAGCAAAGATAGGAAGAAGAAAGAAGATTTGGCAAGATCGAAAAAAGTTAGGTTTTACCGTGAAGCCTGTTTAAGATATGTTTTGATAAATGAGTTATTTTTTGTTAAATTACGATATGAGTCAGAATTTTATTAAATCCTAAGATATTTATGAATTTCAAGTTATTTGCACGAGGTGGGGACCTGAGATGAGTGTATGGAAGCTAGTCATATGATGACTCCATAAATTCAAGTAAATTAATTCTATATTAAGAAGAATAATTCGATTAATGCAAATTGCTTGAATTTTAAAGTTTAATTTTTTTATATAGGTTATTAATATCAACATAAAGGTTATCGCAATGTCCAGCTAGTTACCGAAGTCTATGAATCTAGCATGACAATTGAGATGTGTAATTATATTTTTAAATTTCAGTAATATATATTTTTTTCAAAGTATATGTTTAACTTTATATATGTTTTAGTTTAATTAGATTCTTCATGGTGTTAGACATGAAAGATATGTATGATAATTATGATTGGAAAAGATGTACATGATATGAAAGATATGCATGATATAGAAGATATGGATGATATAGAAGATACGAATGATATGAAAGATACGAATGATATGAAAGATATGCATGATATAGAAGATACGAATGATATGAAAGATATGCATATGCATGATATAAGAGATATGTCTGAGATAAAAGATATGATTGATATGAGAGATATGCATATTATGAGAGATGATTAATATGAGATATATGCATGATGATTAATTGCATAAATGAGTAAATTTGCTTGCAAGTAGATGAATGAAAACGTCTCAAAAGAATGCAAATTATGAAGAATGAAATAATACATATATATAAATATTTGTATGTGCATGCTAAGAGGAGTTCACCCTCTAATGAGACAAGAAGGGGACACTAGTGTACCTGCATGCGTAGTTATTCTACCACCCAGATAGCTGTGATGTTTAGATCACTAACTGCCGCACCGACAAAAGAATATAAGGCAGGGGCGACGCTAACGGCTGTGTCAACAAGACAATATCTGTCATAAGTGTTAAGTTTTGTTGATGGTAAACCTCAAAGAGACAAATGTGTATGTTAAAAGTACAAAGTCAAAGTAAAGTCAAAGTAAACGCATAAGTAAGATTTGAGTATTTTCATTGAGAAATGTCATTGATACATGTTTTAGTATATTATAATATTTCATATAGAAATATGAAAGACCACATATTATAAGATTTTTTATAGAGATATGGAAGACCAGCATACATATTAATTTTTTTCTTAGGTTACTATTGTTTATATGTGTGATCACTTCTTGATTATCTCTAGATAACTCATTGTTGTCATGACCTGACCCGACGCTTAGAATTAACTAGGGCGAGAGCACGGTATTAACATTTCAATTTGCTTTTCAAAAAATATTTTAGTAACTCACAATATATAAAAGAGTCACTAATCTACAAAGTGCAATAAAATTGAACATCCAGAAATACCAACATAATCTGAAAATCACATCTCAACTCAGTACTAAACAATAAATGTAGGAAATAGTAAACAAAAACTACAAATATATAATAACTATTATTTATCAGTTGCAGCCCTTCTATAAATCAAGTCTCTCCTGTCAGACATATCATCTTAAAAGTTTTCTTCTCCTGAAAGAAAACATTAATTCCCCATAACTATGACTTAGTGAGTAATTATAGTCTAAAATGTATTAAATTCTTTTCTCAACTCAGTACTAAACAATAAATGTAGGAAATAGTAAACAAAAACTACAAATATATAATAACTATTATTTATCAGTTGCAGCCCTTCTATAAATCAAGTCTCTCCTGTCAGACATATCATCTTAAAAGTTTTCTTCTCCTGAAAGAAAACATTAATTCCCCATAACTATGACTTAGTGAGTAATTATAGTCTAAAATGTATTAAATTCTTTTGTCATGCTATGCATGAATGACCAAAAGAAAATGAAGTTCATTTCATTAAAACTTTAAACTTATCCCTTTTTGTTATTTACCATTTTTAATCTTTTTAAAAGTCATAATAGGATTATCGTCATATTCAAAGGTATCCTAAAAATGTGTCCGAATACACCCTAAAAAATGTAGCCAAAGGTATCCTCAAATTGCACATGAAGGCGCACCTTTACCATTTACTTTAACATGCACGGATATAATTCATCCCCTGTCAGTACCATCTGGAGGTAATCCTGTGTGACTTAAACATTTATCTTTCATTCCATATGAATTTAAAATCATTAATAATATACCTTCATCAGTCTGTTGTTTCTCTTTCATCCCCTATACCATTTCAGATTTTCAAAATTAAATTCATAAATGCAATACCGGTCTTAAAATATTTATTGTAATTATTCATTTAATTAAACAATAATTTAATGCTTAAAAGAAAATAATAAGTCATCTTGCTTAGCTTGCTTGTCACACTAACTTTCTAACCCTTGACCTTCTAGGTTTAAATATGCTTCAACCTAAATTATAGTTAAATATTAATATTTTATTAAATATTAATTCCTGATTAAGTAAATTAAACTTTAATTTAAAACATACATTATCTTTTAAACTTATGTCTTCTTCCTCAAATCCAAAGGATTAGCCAGTCTTCTTCATCACTTCCTAATAATAATAAAGTTTAATAACATTAATTAATCTAGCTAATTACGTCATTAATTTCATTAATAACATAAGGTTTAACATTTACCTTATAGGCTTTTAGATCAATCTCTTCCCCTTGTTTGCTTCATAAACCTCTCCTTCAAAGCTAAAATGTCTTTGTTAGAATCCTGATTAAATTTGACATTCCATTTAAACACTAACACTCATATACATATAAAAATTTATCTATGTAATAATATATTAATTAACTTATTAAAATCTCAATTATACCTTTATAACTTCAACTGCCCTAACCCGCACGAAAGACTCGCTCCCTGCTTCTTATTGCCTTCAGCTCAATCGTGCGAGCTCCCTTTCCTTCTTTGGTCGTGTGGCTCTACCCTGGGTAGTAAGAAAATTTCGCCTCCATCATCTACCTTCTCTTCCTTCGTAATCGAGCATGACACGAATCTTGTTAAGGCACGAAACCCCTTCTCTTCTTCTCATTTGAATCTTCTTATTCCTCCTCTTACTCTGCGCACCTGATTCTTCTCCTTTGGTCTCAGTAAACTCAATGCATGTAGAGGCTTCAACTCTCGGTTCGATTCAGAGCCGTGCACGCAACTCCTTCCTCCTCTTCCTCTGCACCCTGAAGACTAGTGAAGCTGTTCGATTTGGGCACAAAGGTTTCCTTCTCTTTCGACTTCTCCTTCCTTCCTTTCTTATTCTTCTTTTGCTTTCTCTCTCTCCATTCTTTCTGTGATGGTTATGAGTGAAGAATGATCGAGAGATGCCATCCCCTCTCGACTTAACAAATCGTCCCAACTGTTCGATTCAGTAGTAATATTATTATTATTTAATTTTATTTATTTTTATTCTTTTATTAAAATTTTAGTTATTACTATTATGTTGTTTAAATATCTTTTTAAGGCTTTAAGTTTTTAAACAAGATGAACAGAAGTAGAGCAAATGTGCATAAGCGACAAGAACAACAACCAGAAAAGTTCAAACTTTTACTTATTAATTTAATTGCTTTATTTAGTGACTATTTCTTGAATAATTGTATATTAAATTGTTAGTGATAGAATTAGAATAACAGAGAATTTATTGTCAATATCCAACAGTCTGTTCTTGTCTTGTTTAATTCTACAGTCTGTTACTGTCTTGGTTAGTTCTAAGTCGTAGGCTGTTTCATGATACTAAATGTCTGAGTAATGTGTTATCAGCTGATTTCTTGGTTCTTCAAAGACTGTTAGTACAATGAGCTTCACATGCGAGAGTTTTGTGTGTATGGGCATTTATAAAAGTTGAGGGTCTTTAATTTCTAATGCAACCTATGATGATCCATAATGAAAGCATAAAATCTTAGAATTTATATGTTAGGAACTCATACTTTAAGAAAAAACTGACCTCTTTATTATATAAGGGCAATAAACATACTATGTTTTCGACGAACAATCAAGTTTAGAACCTAATCAAATTCATAGTTAAAAGTGAGAGCCTGACACATTTCTCATATGACTAGATTTCAAGGATCATGTAAAGCCAGCTATTGAGTGGATTAAAAGACAAGAT